>NDXB01020510.1:30157-182485 GCA_002631895.1 Agapornis roseicollis
TGGGGGGATTAGATTGTTTATTGTTACCGCTCTGCAATCACAGCGAATTGAATTTTATTCTGTGTGTAGACCCTGGTAACTTGTGTGTAAAGCACCTTTCCTGAAAGATATCCAGATGTGTCCTGAAGAAACCAAAAAATACAGAAATCACTTTTCTATTCCAAGTCATTCTTGTTACTAAAAGTATGTGCCTTTTGTGACTTAAACGTTTCTGGCTTTATCTTCAAGCACTTGGTGCTTCACATACTTTTCTTCAATAAGCAGGAGAGGATTTCATTGCCTGGTCTTTCCATTCTGCAGCAGTAGCTATCACTGAACAGTTTGGGCTGGAAGGGGACCTTCAAAGCTCACCTAGTCCAACCACCCTGCTGTGAGCAGGGACAGCTTCAACTAGAGCAGGTTGTCCAGAGCCACATCCAGCCTGGCCTTGAATGTCTCCAGGGATATGGGGTACCCACCACCTTTCTGGGCAACCTGTGACAGTGTTTTGCCACCCTTATTGTAATGAACTTCTTCCTTACATCCAGCCTGAAACTTTCCTTTTTTAGTTTAACACTATTACTCTTGTCCTATTACAACTGGCCTTGAATGCTCCCAGGGATGGGGCAGCCACAGCTTCTCTGGACTTGAGCTTTATGACCAGTTTTGAGAACAGAGGGCTCTGCAGGAGGATGCACACATGCAGCAGCTCTGCCTGGAGAAGTCGAAGTAAAGGAGGACCTATACCAGTCTTAGTTCAAATGACTGGTCTCTTGTATATGGGCTAGCTCGCTACAACCTTCCTGTGTTGAATTTGCATGGCATGAGTGCACACAGCTGCAAAGAGGAGCTTCCCAGCAATCCCAAAGAACACAGAAAACACCTGGGATGGTACACTTCTGGCCTCTCCTCTGTTTTATTTCTGGTCCTGATGTTTAAATGCCTCTTTGCAGAGATAGAAAATTGGAGGTCAGTGATGTGTCTGGACTCCTGGTCTCTGTTAGGGAGTTCAAGTTTGACTCCCATCAAGCCCTGAGCACTTACTGCTGGGGTTAATGGCAGTGCTAAACTCTATTGCAAGTCCAGAATGGTGGTGAGTTGAGAACCAGTGGCCATGGTTTCAGGACAGGGTTGATGCAATGAGGATGCTGTGCGGTGGCGGGAATGAGGGCCGCACTGCAGGTGGCACTCGTGGTCCTCTGATGGCAGTCATGCTCCAGCACTGCCACAGCCCGGTTGTGAACCAACATGCGAAGGAGCTTTGGCACCGAGCAACCCTTGATCACGTATGTCAGAGTGCTGTGCTGGCTGGTCAGAGGCTGCTGTGTGCTCTGCCTGCTGGCACTGCCTCTGTTTTGAGGATATTTCTTTGGGGGTTTGCTCTTTTGAATTTTTCCAGCACTAACAGCAGAAAAGCAAGGATTTTAAAAGCAACGCAGAGCATTTCTTAATAGGGTGTGTGAGAGAGCAGTGCTCGATACCTGAGAAATGTGGAGCTGAGGGGTTGCCATAGAACCTTCAGAGGCCTGGCCTGCCCTGGCTGTCGTCTGTGCCCAAGTGCTGCTGCAGCATACCTGTGTATGCATTTACAGCTTCTGCTGCCTGCCTGGGGAGCTGGGACCCCTTCCTCAAAGTCTCCATCTCCACACCACACATGCTATCAGTGGGTTTAACTCATTAAATTATAATTATATTATAATAATTATATTATGTTTATATGATTCTATGATTAAATTATAATTGGCATTTGTATTTTGCACATTGCCTCGACAAGGTGTTAGGATTATGCTGGGTCATTCTTCCCTCCTGCTGTCTCCAAACAGCTCCTTCCTTAAATGTGCCATCTCTCAGCACTGTGATTTCCATCTCTCTGTGTCTCTTCCCCACTGAGGCTGCAATGAGGGCACAAGGAGCTGGTATCTGCTGTTTCTGGCCTCTCCCTATGTGCTTTCTGGATCAAGGAACTAGGGAGGATCTGCTCAGAGAGGAAACGGCTGCCCCAGCATGGAGGCTGTGCCTTTGCTCTGCTGTGACTTCTCTTCTGCTGAGAGAGCTGGATGTGGAAGTTCTGGCCTTTTCATCCTCTCCTGGCAAACAAGTCCTTCTTTGCCCTTTGTTCCATGCTGCTTCCTCCACCTCTCTTGGGTACTTCACACTCAGAGAAGGAGTTCCAGCTCTTGCAGTGGTACAGTACACTGATAAAAATCATGCGTGAAGATGGGGCGCTTTTCCATGTAGGAGGGTATTTACCAAACAGGCACTCTCCCGATGATGTCTGGTGATGACTACCTGAGCAAAACAGGAGTTTCCTCAAGTTTTCCTGGTGCTGAGCACACAATGTGTGTTGTGTTCAATCCCACCTTAATGCTGGCTGCCTTCTAAGATGAAAAGAAAGCAAAGGATGAATGCCTAAAAGGAAAGTTGTCCCAGGTGCCTCCTGGCAGCAAATAGAAAACCTGAAGCATGGGATTAAACAACATTGTGCAGAAACATGACAGTTAAGGCACGTAACAAACTTTACTGTGTTCCTCAATGTATTGGACACCTTCAGACTCGTGACATAAGCTTTCATTTCTTGCTCCAGCATCTCTGCTGTCCCATTGCAGAGCTGTGGATGTGAGCTTGGCAACCTTGGCCACCCAGCATTTTGATGCCCAGGTCCCACACTGCATTAGGAAACACAGAGCTCCTCTCCTGTGAGATCTAGTGGCTTTCTTGTTTCCAGTCTAAATTAATTCATATCCACATGAGATTTGTCCCAGTATTATACTTCTTCCTTTCTCTTGTGTGCTTCCTTGCTATTGCTTCCTTCACAGAAACTCATCTGATTTCTTCCCAGACATTTTGTAAGACAATGCAAACCAAATTGGGATAATGTTTATGTAAACAGCTTTCCCACTCTTTCATACCCAGTGCACAGTGGGCAGAGAGCTCTCAATAACACACAGGGGATCACTTGGTACATGCAGGTGTCTCTGGCAAGTTCAGATGGCTGGTGTAAATGTCCCATGGAAGGAGACTCCAGTGCTGGTGATCTGCAGGACTGGTGAAGGCTGCCGAGGGTGTGATGGTGAAGCAGGATGGATGAGTCCTCTGCGTGCAGCCTGGATTGCCTGCTCTGCATCCAGCCTGATCTTATACATGCTTCCTCTGTGACAGGTTTAATAACTGCACTGTATCTTGAGAAGCTAAATTGCTCACAACAGCCCCATTTAAGAAATGCTCAAGAGGCAGCAAACAAGAAAATAAGTAACTTGGTAGTACTGCTTCAGCCTCAGAAGATTTATAGCAACTGGAAATTGTTTTTCTCTATTATCTGAATATAAAAGTAATCATAGTTTTATTATGCCATAGTGGAATAAACTGTCTTAACAAAGGCCCTTCTTGTTACTACCACTGTTAGACCTTGAGCTATAAACCACTGAACCATCCCTTCGTTAACTGTGTTAACAGCCAGTACAGAGATTGTGGTTGTTCTGATAAACACACTCTTGTTTGTTTGGAGAGGCAGCCTGACAGGACACTTCTGCTGGGAGTGGGGGAGGAAAATACATTTTTCTTCCTAGCAGCACTCATCACTGCCATAACCTCCAGTCATCAGTGTTCAGGGTGTTCTCCTGGCATTTATAATGTGGGTTTAGAGAGTGGGAATGGACTTGGCAGGTTCTATTTTTGGGAACATCTAGTGCCATGTTTCTAAATTTCAGGACCCAAGGAAGCAGAGAAACCAAAATGTCTATGAGTTTGTGTAAATTTGCAGGGCTGTGTGATGCTCTCTGTGGTTGTTGGCACCCATTCATGGCCTCCCCAGGGACAGGAGAGACCATGTGCTTCAGGCTGCAGGGAGCTCAGACCCTCCTTGGGGTAGCACAGTGCTTTTCTTCCAGGTGGATAATGCCCATCCCCACTTCAAAATGCTTGTAGTCCCATGCAAAAGACACAGCAAGGGCTTAATGGGCTGCATTTTCTTTGTGGAGCAAAACTTGCCCTTTTGAGAAACAACTGCTCAAGTTTAATCCTCCAGGAGACACAGAGCTGAGGAATAGGCTTTTTAAATAGCTCATTCTAAGTTGAAGTGTGTTCTGGGAGAAGGTCACCGCCTCATCGTCTGTAAGAGGCTTATCTGCATGTGGCAGTTTCTTTTATCTTCATTTCTTCAGCTAAGACTGTGCAACATCACATAGCAATTGCAGACCAGTTCTCCAGTCCAGACCAGAGTGAGATGGAACCACAGGCTTCAGACTATCTCTAAGCCCTGATAACAGATCTCTCACCAGCCTGGCTGTGATCCCATGAGTAGCATTCTCACCTGCCAGTGGTTGAGTAAGAATGGGATTTCTGCATCCTTCCCCAAGGTGTACATGTGATAGAGGGGCTGCATCTGCTGGGCCTGAGGAGGAGTGAGTAGAGCCAGCCAGATCACAAGGGGACTGTTGCTTCAGGCAGTGGGTTAGAAGCTGAGCAGACCCTACAGCTGGGTCCAAACCCAGTGCTGTGGCTTTGCTGCGTGAGCACTGCTCTCCTCCTCCTCTTCTTTGTCCAGGCCCAAAGACCTCTTCTGGTGGCTTGTTGGGGGTTCCTTGCAGCCTGGGATGGGTGGGGGGGTAACAAGGAGAGAAGAGTTTGAACCTCTGAGCAACCACAAAGCAGAGCAACTTCCAGGAAAGAAGACATGTATTCAAAAGGCAGCAGCAAATGCTGGGGAGAGCATCATGCCCTCAAAGTCAGGAAGCTGGGAGATGCCACAGCATCATAAATCTCCATGGGCTGCAGCATTACAGTGGGTGTTATCCCATAAAGAGAAACAGCCTGTGCTGCTCTTTATCTCTCTAAGCCAACTGACCATGTGTGCTGTGCCCTGTAGTGATATTTGTGATCCATGAGCCTATAAAGGGAGAGTAGACACAGCTTTTATGATGCCAGAATTAATATTTGACCAGTGATATTGTTGTACTGTGCATCAATTTTAAAAATATTACAAAATTTAGCATCTTCCTCAGTCTTAGCAGTGTTAATTTATGTTCATATCTGAGGAGAGCAGATTTGTCAGTAAGGTGAAGAAGGAAACACGTGGTTTGACCTTGAAGAGTTAGCAAAGGGCAAACATGAGTGTTGATACAGTACTTCTGGGTGTGAAGAATGGACATTGGATGACTTGGATCCAGGTGCAAGTCATACCTTGCTAGGAAGTGTTTTGTGATGGCATTTTCATTCCCATGATCCTCTTGCCACATGGTGCATAACGGTGCAGACAGCTACCAGATACCACGTTTCAGCTGTACTGTGGCAAAATGGGTAATCCATTGAGTTTCACATTGCCCCTGTTTGTACTGAAAACTGCAAAGCAGATGAATTTCCAATGCCATTGTCTGTATAGGCATCCTGAACAGCTCTTCTAATAATGAGTTTGTTTTCTGTTCCCTCTCTGCTTCTCCCAGACAAAATTACCTTGCAGCTAATCAAACTAATACTGACACCAGAACTCATCAGATATTGTACTTTTAGATAAATACCCAGATTAAATCTGGTTAAATATTCCAAGAGTCATTTTTGCAGCAGATCCCATGCTTCTGAATTTGTCCTATAGTCTGGATAGGTACTGAAAATGTTGCGTTATCTTAGTTTCCTCTTGAAGGTCAGTAGTACATTAGTAAGAGTGCTCTTCTGAAAATAGGCTTTAATTTTCCCCTTTCAACCTTTTGATTGGTTTGACATTTAAAAGGGTAGAAGGTAATTGGGAGGTTTATTATATATTTCTGTTAAGTACAAGATGAGAACATTTAAATACCTTGGGTAGAAAGTGCACATGAGAAAACAGACAGCTCACTAGGGAAGAAGGAGATGACAACCTTTTTCCTTACCTCAAATAAAGAAAAGCTGTAAATGATTGACAGCAAACTGTAGTCAACAAAGGAAAAACTGAATCATAATGTATGAAGACTTCTTTCTCTGCTGTCAATCACTTATTGCTGCTGCTGCTTATTTTAGGCTGGGAAGTCATGATGGGGTTTCTTACTACATAGTCTGTCCATTGAGTGGCTGATGAGACATGGGCAGGACCAGGAGTAACGGCAGCAGATTTAAATGTGGTGTAGTCACCACTAACAGTTGTTCTTTGGGGTGATCAGCTCCATTTCAGGGGTGTTCACAGCAGAGTAGAGGACTGAGGCACACGGGATATCCTGAGCCAGGAAAACCCAAGGAGAGCACTGAGACACACCAGAATTGGGCAGCTACACAGAAGTGGCTGAGGAGGGGTAAGCAGGGCCAGGATTAACAGTGGCCACTGCTCAGTCCTGCAAAGTCAGCCTCAGGAACTATGAAACCAGGAGCACCATGACCAGGACAGGCAGCCAGAGCCTGGTGCGGCAGTTGGTGCAGGACAGTGCCTCTTCAAAGGAGGGACATTCCACTGGCTGAGTGGAGGGACTTGAAGTCCACATAAGCCATCAGCTGGGCACCATTCTGTAACCATCAGTGGTGCTCATCCTACCTGACCCTTAAGTTAGGCTGGTGGCACTCATCCGAGAGCAAAGGGTGCAGCTTCAGCTGGGGAAGCTGCACCATCGCCCTGGCAGTGGCTGATGCCTCCATGCAGATGCATGCAAAGAGAGGCTGCAGTGCAGACTTCAGGCTGCAGTAAGGGCCCAGACCCTTCTCCTGGGCAGGGAGAGGCACAGACCTGCCTGCAGGTGTGCCCAGGTGGAGGACATCCTGCAGTGGGTAGTTGAGCTGCAGGGGGTGATGAGGTGGCTCAGAAGCATCAGGGAGGCTGGGAAGCAGTTACCTGGTTCCAAGCACAGTCTTCAGTGGGCCTGCAACCCATGGCCAGACACCCCCAACATGCCCCCACCAGCACGCAGTACAGGGAAGAAGGGCAATAATACAAGAGAATGGAAGCCTGAGGAGAACAGCTGTTTCTTCAATGTTTTTAATCTAAACTTTGTTTAGCTTTACATCTCTGTTTTTCTTATCAAGTTCCTGTCTCATATCCTGTAGTGCTGTCTTGCAGAACTCCCTCAGTGACAGTCCTACAATCCCTTGGGTGACTTAGAAGCAGAAATGGCATTTACAGGTCAGAGGGATTATGCTTTGAAGACACTTTGACAAGTCCTTTCCAATGATTATGCCTTACACAGGGCTGGGTTAATGCTCCCTGCAAGTGGGGTGCTTGTGCTCTCCTTGGCAGCATGGCTGGTCTGGGCTGTCCAGACCAATGTGCCCCTGCTGTCTCATTGGCAAGGACTGGAGATAACTACTGAGGAAGAGGAATAATACCCTCTCCTGCTGAAATTAAGGGCCAGGTAAAAAAAAAAAAGGAATGGCGAAAGAGAGAAGTAGGAAAAAGCAAGAACATGAACCTGTGTGCTACTGTGGTTGAAGCAGGCTGGGAAGCAAAGTTTCCTTCCAGAAACAAACACACTGACAGTATTCTGAGTTGTGTCAGGAGCTCTAAAACCTCACACCTCAGTACTTCAGCTGTGGCTCGTAGTGGTACCCTCCTATGCAGGGGTGGCACATCACCAGGCAGCGCAGGGATAGGAGAGCAACCAAACATGGAGAGCTGTACACAGACCTCCCTCTTCCTGGTGAAGATCCTTAAATCCTGACCTAGGTGAAAACAGTATAATTTATGTATTTCTTTAGGACATCAGGAACTTCTTAAGGAAAATAACTGCATTGCTGGAGAAGATATCTTCTGGTGTTGTCTGAGTTGGCTTTACTTAAATATAATCTGAAATCATTAATAGAGAATCACACTTAGTAAGCTCTTCTGCCTTCCAGCTTTTGGTATCCGTCTGCTGGGCAAATACATTTGGGTAAAAGAAAAACAGAGTCCTAGATCAAGTCCCAAGCAAACATAGCTTATTATTGATTCTAAAGTTACATCTAATGCTTCAGCAGCTTGTTTTATTCTCTTATTTGAAGGAGTTATTATGACAGATCATTTAGTAGATGAAAAAGTTTTTATCACAAGCAGAGTCTGTCAGAACGCTGCATATCCCCGTGAATGCTCCCAGATCAGTTGGACACCTCTTTCTGATATAGTTACATTTATTTCTGAAGAAAAATTTCCCCAAATTGAGTGGAAGTTGTACAAGTATGGGCGTTTTGAATGGGGCTTTGAGCAACCAGGTCTAGTAGAAGGCATCCCTGCCCATGACAAGGAGTTTGGAATGAGATGTCCATTAAGGTCCCTTCCAACCCAAACCATTCTGTGATTCTGTGATTAGTATGAATGTAGCTTGCACATCTTTACTCTGAAAACTGGGTAAAAAACCCCAACAGTCAAAGCAGTGAGAGTTTCTCCAGATTGCTGCCGTTTTTGATTTCTGATGGGTTGGTTTGCCAGGAACCCAGAGTGGGTCCTCCCTGGCATGCTCCCCTCACCCTTGCTATGTCTACCTTGTACAGCATGGGGTGCTGGGGTAATTATACACTGAAACTTCAAAGGAATTTTTACAGTTAACTTGCACTCCCAGGGGAGTTGGAAGGTGCTGATAGGGTACCATTTCTACTGAGCTCAGTCTGTGTCTTGAATAGATGATTTTGTTGTGTAACAGTGGGATTTAGAGGTCAGGTACAGAAGAATGATGTGTTACTGCTCCGATTCCAAATTGACCTGTCACTTGACCTTGTCTGTAGCATCTTTTATTCATTGCTAATATATTTTGGACTGACAGTGGAGGGTAACACAGAAAAGGCTTTGGGAAGAGGTTGTTTACTAGCAGAACTGAGCACTGAAACTGGGATTTGAAAGACAGCTTCAATTCCCAGCTGGTGTGTCACGATAGCCTGTCTTTCTGTGTGATACTTAACTCTGGGACATTTGATGTTTGCGGGCAAATTTTTGAGAAACTGATTTATCAGTGTCAAGAGGGTGACATGTTAATGTTAGCTTACCTATGAGTCTTGCTTATAAAATTATCTGCATTTGGAAAGTATTTGTGCTAAACTGTAATGCTAGGAAATTAATTGTTGTAGAGAGAAAATGGCTCTTTAAATGTGAAGACAGAAGATTATAGGAGATGACATCAGCAGCTTCATATAATTGTTGATTTGCTGTTATGACTGAAGTTGCTGAGCCACTGTCCATCATATTTGAGAGATCATGGCGATCAGATAAAGTTCCTGAAGGCTGGAAAAAGGGAAATATAACCCCCATTTTCAAGAAGGGGAAAATGGATGACCCAGGGAATTACAGACCAGTCAGTCTCACCTCTGTGCCTGGCAAAATCTTGGAGCAGATTCTCCTGGAAAGCATGCTAAGGCACATGGAAAACAACAAGGTGCTTGGTGACAGCCAGCATGGCTTCACTAAGGGGAAATCCTGCCTGACCAATTTGGTGGCTTTCTACGATGGGGCTACAGAACTGATGGACAGGGGTAGAGCAGTTGACGTCATTTACCTGGACTTGTGCAAAGCGTTCGACACTGTCCCACACGACATCCTTGTCTCTAAATTGGAGAGACATCAATTTGATAGGTGGGGCACTCGGTGGATAAAGAACTGGCTGGATGGCTGCACGCAAAGAATTGTGCTCAATGGCTCAGTGTGTGGCTGGAGGCCAGTGACGAGTGGTGTCCCTCAGGGATCAGTGTTGGGACCGGTCTTATTCAACATCTTTGTCGCTGACATGGACAGTGGGATTGAGTGCGCCCTCAGCAAGTTTGCCAATGACACCAAGCTGTGTGGTTCGGTGGATACGCTGGAGGGAAGGAATGCCATCCAGAGGGACCTTGACACGCTTGTGAGGTGGGCTGATGCCAACCTCATGAAGCTTAACCATGCCAAGTGCAAGGTCCTACAGCTGGGGTGGAGCAATCCCAGGCACAGCTCCAGGTTGGGCAAAGAGGAGATTCAGAGAAGTCCTGCGGAGAAGGAATTGGGGGTGGTGGTCGATGAGAACATGAACATGAGCTGGCTTCAGTGTGTGCTTGCAGCCCAGAAAGCAACTGTATCCTGGGCTGCATCAAAAGGAGCGTGACCAGCAGGTCAAAGGAGGTGATCCTGCCCTTCTGCTCTGCTCCCGTGAGACCTCACCTGGAGTATTGCGTGCAGTTCTGGTGTCCTCAACATAAAAAGCACATGCAGCTGTTGGAACAAGTGCAGAGGAGGGCCACGAGGATGATCAGGGGACTGGAGCATCTCCCGTATGAAGACAGGCTGAGAAAGTTGGGGCTGTTGAGCCTGGAGAAGAGAAGGCTGCGTGGAGACCTCATAGCAGCCTTCCAGTATCTGAAGGGGGTCTATAGGGATGCTGGGGATGGACTCTTTATTAGGGACTGTAGTGACAGGATAAGGGGTAACGGGTTCAAACTTAAACAGGAGAGGTTTAGATTGGACGTAAGGAAGAAATTCTTTCCTGTTAGGGTGATGAGGCACTGGAATGGGTTGCCCAAGGAAGTTGTGAGTGCCCCATCCCTGGCNACGGGTTCAAAACAGGAGAGGTTTAGATTGGACGTAAGGAAGAAATTCTTTCCTGTTAGGGTGATGAGGCACTGGAATGGGTTGCCCAAGGAAGTTGTGAGTGCCCCATCCCTGGCAGTATTGAAGGCCAGGTTGGACAGAGCCTTGGGTGGCATGGTTTAGTGTGGGATGTCCCTGCCTATGGCAGGGTGTTGGAACTAGATGATTTTAAAGTCCTTTCCAACCCTAACTATTCTATGATTCTATGTAAGATTTTGTCTTAACAAAGAAGCATCCTCTACAACAAGAGTTATATAGGAAAGTTACTACTCTCATTGAACATTTATACTGTAGCTTCTGACCATAAAAGAGATGGGGAAAAATACTGGAAGACAGTTTTGCAGTAACTAATTCAGCAAGCTCTGGTTAGATTGCAGGAGGCTTTTTAAAACACCCCTTTTTCATGTAGCTTCCTATTCTCACTGACTTTTCCTTGATGGTGAGACATGCTGTAGCAAGAAGGGCCCTTGCGTTGCTGTCTAGTGCTTTCTCAGCTTCTCTCCACAGGAGGGGTGCTCCAGCTCTCAGTGTCTTTAGTTTCTGGAAGCTGCTCTAAGGTCTCCTTGGAGCCCTCTCTTTTCTAGGCTGAACAGCCCCAGCTCTCTCAGCCTGTCTTCATAGGAGAGGTGCTCCAGCCCTCTGAGCATCTTCTTGGCCTCCTCTGGACTTCCTCCAAGAGATCCAACTCTTACTTGGCTGTCCAAGGTGACCATTGTGAACCCCTCTTCCCATGCTCCTCCCATACTTTGCCTTATTTGGACCTCTCTTGCCTCTGATTTGCTGTGTTCATGGTATTTTAATGCTCATGGTGAGAAGTATCTCTCATCTCAGCCTTTCCAGGGGTTGTGTATGTGATGATGCCCATGGCAGACTGTCTGGTGCATGCCTGCAGGAGGACTAACCAGTTTGGGAAGAATACAGGTGCCAGGCTATGAGTCCAGTCTCCCCATGATCTAGACAGCTCAAAAGATATAAGCATCTTGATGGGATAGTTTAAAACATTTTTGTTAGGAATTGCTGTGAAACAGGAGCTGTCTGGTGAGCTAAGGGTGCAGACAATCCTTTTGGTGCAGACTGCAGCAGCATTGTGTCTTGAGGTTAGATTGTGTGAATCTTTTCCTTCCTTCATTCTAGGAAAGCATGCAGGAGCATGGGAAAATCCCACTAACAGGTGTTAAAATCTTTATATTACCAAAAAAAAAAAAAGAAAAGAAAAAACACTTCAGGAATATTTAACCTAATTATTCCTATTGCTAGGTCCAGCCTAAGGACAAAGTCTCCCCTGAATTTCCCTATTACTTACCAGAGCAGGCTTCCTAGCTGCTTTGCAGCAGTATAGCTGGTGGAAATCCCTCACACTGCATCCACACAATATTCCTGTAAAACCTGCAGCCTTAGACTGCGGATGTTTGACAGGGTATGATTTCTCTGGGTCAGTGGCTGGGTATGGCCTCAGCTGGGCCACGCAGGAAGAATGCATGTCAGGACAGATTGTGGGATCATGATGCCAAGTAATTAGAGTCACCTTTACACACTACCTGGAATTTTGCTTTGTGTGTTTAGGGACTGATAGAAACAGACAAAATGAATCAAACCATGATTTGTTTCATACCCATTCCTGGTGGAAACAAAGTTAATAAATTAAACATTGCAGGCTGCTTGGTTTCTTTCTCTACAGTATGTGTTGAAATCACACATGCAGACTAGGTCTTGCATTTTGCCAGCTTTTCACCTGGAAATATTGAAAGTGTCAGCAGCACACACCAAGACTAGGACACCCTGGTGTGATGGAGGCTATGAGAACAGCCTCCTGCTGGGAACATGGAAAGAGGCATCCTGAGAAGCTGCTGGGTCAGCTTACGCATACTTTGCCCCCTGCAATGGGTCTTAGTAAGAGTCCTGCCAACACAATACTGCCTCCTCTCACTGATCCTGTTGTCCTGTTTCTGGGAGGCTTATCACCAGAGATGGAGATGCTTGCCCAGTTTTGTTGGGTTGAGAAGAGTAATTGGTTAATCCCACTAATCTTGGTCTTCTCACTTGGCATGCATGCCATTCAAAATCATATGACAAGTACTGTTGTCATTAACATGTGTTCCTACTGAGGACCCCTCTCTCTCCCACAGTAGCCCTCAGTGTTGTCTTAATTTACAGGATCAAAAAGGCAACAGGCATTTTGTTTTTAGGTTTTGTGTCTAAAACTGGTTGCACTCACTGGGCTCTACATTGGCTAGATTCTTTTTTGTTTGTTTCTGATTTCACCCCGTGTGTGAAATTTTTATTCTTGGGACCTGCTACTGTGCTACAACCATAAACTCCCTCAAGAGGAGGAAAGGGTCTTGAGTTTTCCCCATAACTGTTAGAATAAAATGGAAGTTTATCTACCCCCATTTTAGGAGTACATAAATTCTATCTTGTGCAATGAAAAACTTTCCAGATAAATTATTGCAGATGATCCCAAATAAATGTTGCAGGACCACTTCCAAGCTCTGCAGAGAGAGATGTGGCTGACACTGGTACCTGAGTTATTCTGCTCTCATTAATGCAGTCATTCTAGGGACAAATTTGATCAGTACTGGGTCTTATGGGAAGCTTAGCTCCTTACTGTATCATCTGTTATCTCAGAGTACAGAACTCACTGGCCTCTTTTACTTATTTGCACTAACACCTGCACATGTCTGCTCTAGAACAGGGTCTTGTACAGGAAATGTATTCATGTCATTTGCCCAGGGCAACATGTGTGAGTTGGCCTGTGGTGTGGGCTTTGTGGGAATCACACTTGCAACTGAATGGTGCCACTGATGTATTATCTCAAGAGAAGATTTCCCCTGGTGTTTAGCCATTGTCAGACAGCCATGGGCAAGCAATGCTGTCATGGGTCCCCACTGCTCTTCTGACTCAGGAATAGCATATCATTTACTGAAAACAGGGAGGAAGCAAGCAAAACACCTGACTTCAAATCCCCAGGACAGTAATTTACACAATGGGGCTCTTGTCTCATGTGAAGACAGCAAGGTTCCTTGCCTGCAGGTTGGAAATCATGTCTTTTGTGTGGTCTGACCATGTAGGGAAAATGTCATACCAGGTTTGGAGTGAAATGGTGAGCAGTACAATGGTTCCTACAAAGGTAACAGATGGGTTTACTTAGAGAGCGGCTGTGAACCAAAGCTGTGTTAAGCTAAAACTAACCCAGAGCTTTGGGAGCTGTCAGGAAGCAGAATTAGGTCAGTGTCTTTACATAGAACTGCTCCAGGTAGCAATTCTGTCTTCCAAATACTTAACAACAGCAGCTTCTGATTTGTCCTGGTGAATTCCAATGAGATCTCTCTGGCTACAGTCGGGGAACAAACCAGCCTAATTCATCAACAAATGTGTCTGTTGTGCTGAGCCTTTGGAGGTGCTCCACTAATAAAAGCACCTAGAAAGCTTTCTGCCTGTTCTCTCCTCCTGTGGGTTTTGTAGATAGTGGATCTGAGCACCCTTTAGTTGGCTCAGGTGCAATTTCTGTTATTACCATGCTGGGCATTATGACAACATTAATAATTCATCTAACTTAGCAGACATTCATAGTTATCATTGTGTTCTTTTTCTCATCTGAACAATACTGCATTTTTATCCATGCTTGTGAGCACAGCACAGATTTTGACATCAGGTGTTTTTTGAATAAGAGATGCACATTGTGGAACATTTATTAGTTAGTAGCTGGCTTTTCTTCAATTGCTTGTTTTAACAGAGAGCAATAAAACTAGTGTCATACATCCTGGCATATGCCAGTAAAATGTATATTCTACTGAGATATTGCTGTAGTACAAACAGGGGAAGTTTGTAGACTCAGAGTTAGACAAAGAGTCTCCCTGCAACTGCCTGTTTTTTGTATTAACAACTAAGATGAAGGCTATTGTGTAGGCAGTCAAGGTATTTTGAAGGTTTCTTGGCCCTCAGTAAGAGTTCTTTTTTCATTCCTTAGTTTAATAGGAGACCAATCTGAGAAACAATCTGATTGTTACTAACCATTCTATGATTCTATGATTTTGTTTTGGTTTCACCCTCAAAAGTACCCTTTCTGGTTGGTTTGGAGTCACAGCTAAACCAAAAGAAAATAAGTCCCATCACACATCTGTGGTTGCTGGTGTGGTCATTGTGTTTGTACTTAGGTGAATCAGAAGAGCCAAACTCTACTGTATGAACAAGTTCAGTGAGACTGTGCCTTTCATCCCAGGGCAGACCAGGACTACAACATGCTCCCTGCCCAGCCTACTCCTGGAATCCCAGTGGGGAAGAACTACCTGCCTGGAAGTTCGTAGGGGGTCTTGGTGTAACCTCTGCCTTCTGTATAACCACTTGGGCAAAGACGAGTTTGGATCAGTAAGAGGAGGGAGTCACCTGTCTCTGTTTTACCAAAAACTCTATATGGAACCTCCTTTCAGAGTGTAGGTTCAGCTGTGGTTGAAAAGTGAGTTTGAAATCTTGCATTTCCCAACAGCTGTACATCCCTACTTTGTCCACTCTGCTGCATGCTCCTCAGGACATGCAGGCCACCCAGTGGGCATGCCTAATGTGGGGTCAAGCCAGGGTCCTGCTGGGACTGCATGGGGCTCCTGGTGCTGAAAATGAGATACATACATTGTGAAAGCTCTGTGCTGTATCTGGTTTTTCTGACATGCAGATAGAAACAAAATCAGCCTCCTCTAATTTTCCTTGGGGGGAAAAACTCCCAAACTCAGCTGGGAACAGAGAAGGTCTGACTAGTCTTTCATTAGTATTGTGGTGAGAATGGATGCCAGTGGGTTTGCTGCTGCCCAGCTGAAGTTGCAAGTGCTTGTGCCCAACTGAAGGTGTCTGGCTTGCCTCTTGCTGATGACATCCTCTTCAGTCAGTCACTCAGCACAAGGGCACAGAGGAAAATGGTATTGTCTGAAAAGTCAGAGAGTCCAGTACCCAGTGTGCAACAAGCCAGTGATCACATTCTCAAGAGAGACACTGAGGGTTTGTTTCAGATTTGTACAAGTCTGGGTGCTTGGTGGTATCCCACAAATCATACACACCCAAATCAGATTCTGCATCATATTTATACACAAAATCTATCAACTCAGGAACTTAAGTGCTACCTCTGTACAGTGATTGGTCATTAATTAACATATAATTAACTTAAGCAATGGTTATACCATTTATGTGTGCTCAGCCTAGGTTCTTTAACTTGGGCAGGGGTCTTTTTGACCTGTGGGTGTGATTTTTAGTATGACAATGAAGGCAATTAAGTTAAGGACTCTAGGGCTTGTACCTTCTTGTTAAGTTGGCAATGGGTTTGAAACATCTTGACTCTGTACATCCTTGTGTTCAACCTTTCCAGGATGTCTTTGAGTAAAAACTGTCAAATGGTCTGTTCTAATTATCTATCCCAATTAGATAGTCCTAAATCTGCCAAACTGCAACATAAATGACTTGTTAACAAGTTATTATGTCCTTGAAACTATATACATCAATTCTATGGACATCCCACTTGTGATCCTGCTCCTGACCTATGGGCCCACCACTGGTTCCAACCACATGTAAATTTGAGGAGCAAAGTGGCTGGCTACTTCTAGGGGGTTGATGAGTGACTCAAATAGGTTGCTTTGTAGGTCTGTCACTAAGCTGCAGGGAAGCACAGGAAAAGGGTAATTTTAAAATCTGTTGCTTCTTCCAGGTGCTGCTCCAGTAGTCACACACCAGTGGGACAATCATTTAGCTGTTGATGGCTTGAAGTTGGCATGGATTCAGCTTTCCAGTTTTTCACAGCTAAACAGGCAAGTGGTTTACGTCTCTAATCAGAAATCAAATCCTTATTTCAACTTCCCAGCTTTGGTTGAATCCAAACCTCAAAAGACTGAAGGCGCCAAAAGTCCTTGTATGTCGTCCTTGAAATTGCAGAGACACCCCTTAAACCCAGCATCTGCCTTGCCCTGCTTTGTTTGGCATGCAGAACTCTCAGAGGGGTTGTAACAGTGCTGGTGGAATATTCTAAAACTATGCTGCAAAGTTCTCCTTCCTCTTGTGGATTTTCTGTTGCTCATGACTTGCTGCATGGGGCACAGTGGTTTAGAGTTTGTGCTTGGTATCTTGTTATCTGATTCTTGGTGTCTGAATACATTTCCAAATGCTCTGTTACTTCTGGCCCTTTCTGCTAGTGATAGGCTTTTCAGATGTAGTTTGGCAGTCTCAAATCATTTGAGACTATCACACAAAAGTATTCCATAGCCCAGGCTGGTGATGCTGGTGGATTAAAGCAAATGATGGTATGTGCTTTGAGTGTTTCAGTGTAACGTGTGCCACAAGGGTCCTGATGTTCACAATTCCAAACACAAGCAGAGCCAGAAGATTTATTTATGTAACTTAAATGACATAGGGAAATGTCCCTCTTAATCACCAATTCATCTTGGAGTTTATTTTATTACTTGGTTTTCCATGCTGCATGAGAAGCTAATTTTTGACTTATTTTTGTTGTATTCTTCCATGGTGTGGCATCTCAGCTGTGTTAATTTCTTTGTGTTACTTTTGGCTTGTTTACACTTCTAACAGCTGTAGAAATGTTCATAAAATCCCTTCCAGAAGTCATAATCTGCAGATTTTTCCTGAAGGCCAAAATGTAAGCTCTGAAGGTGGGAGCTGAGGCTGGAAGTCACCAGGCAGAGCTGCCTCTGTGAGTCTGGGCTTTTCTTCCTTGCTTTTCTTGTGTGGGGCTTCAAATGCCTCATAACTAAATAATCAGCTTTGGTTTTCGGGAGTGGGGACAATGAAAGGAGATTGTGACTAGGTAGAAGAGAGAGTGCTGGGAAGGCTGCAGTGGTTGGTGGTGAGATACACTGTTTTCTTCTCCATTGAAAAGGCTGCTTGGTGGTACTGTTACTGCTCGCTCCAAGTCTTAGCTGCTCAGAAAGCTTTGTGACGGATGAGGACCCCATTGTTCCACTTGTGTACAAATAAGGAAAAATAACAATCCATTTTGCAGATCTCCAGTTTCGGTGTGAAATCCCAAACAGGCTGGAGGAGGAAAAGGATGGGGTGAAACAGTGGTGCTACACATTGCAGAGGACTTGTTCTGTGAATGCTCTAAATTGCACAGAGCCAGTTGTTCCATGCTTAAGAGTTAACTGGAGCAGCTGACCTGCAGTTTGATTGCTGGTGTGTACTTCCAGTGCTTGACTTGCTTTCCCATGTCCTACTACCCATAAAGTCACACTTGTCACCCTCATATCTGCAGTCCTCCCCCCACTGCAAGTGCAGCGTCACTGGGCAGGAGGATCTCCAAGAATATGACTTGACTTTGTTTTTCTTTCTTAGCTGGCAAGGGGCAGTATTAATAGAGGTGGCTTTCTAAACTGGTACCTGGGAAATAGCAGTCAGATGGAGGTGCTGGAATTGTGGTACATTTATGGTCTGTGGGCAGGGATTTCCAACAGCTCCGTGTTTCACACAGCAGTGTGGAGGTCACATGAATGTGGATCTTTTCACCCTGAATTTGTGGATGAGAACTTTAACCCTCTCAGGTTGTTAGAGATGTCTGGACATAAGGTTTGTGTGGCTGATGAGATGAAGAGCAGGTCTACACCAAAGAGTTAATCCATGGTTCTCTCTGCTGTTGGCAGGAAATACTTTAAAGGAAGGAAAAGAATCTGTACTGGGGAAATCAGTGTTCTCTGGTACTGAAAATACCTCACTTCTATTTTCCTTTGAGTTCCTACCAAACCAGCTTTGCAGTTAGTACTGGTTTTTAATGTCATGTGAATTAATACTAATGCACGAGGATTTGGCATTTTGCCTTTAAAATCACTGTACATGCAAATAGCTAGTTGTTGCTTCTGCCTGTGATTTCAATGACTGCTTAAAAAATTCTTTGTGAAGGATTGCCTGGAAGGATGCACACTTGACAAATGATGCATCTTTAGAGACATCAAAGAAGAAACACTGCTCTCTTTAATGGAGGAACACTAGCTTTATTCTGACCCTTGTGTTTTGTCACTGGTTTAGAGCTTTATTATTGAAAAATAAATATATTCTCTCTCTTTACTAAAAAGATTTCACTTGCTTCACTTGCTTTTCCTTTAACACACCTTTCTGAGGAATTTGACAGCTGAGGATATTTTGGAAGCAGATTCAAAACCTAGTGCTCTCTTGCTGGGAATAATCTCCTGAAGTGCTGGAAACAGTAGGAGGTGGAATTAATAATTCCCTTCCATTTTGCTCTTTCGAGGTTAGGTGAGGTGAGGTGAGGGAGATGGAGCTGTGTTGCTTTACTCTTCAGACTCAGTGGTTTAGCATCAAAGCAAAACTGGAGACAACTTTCACCACTTTGTTCGGCATTAATTGGTTTCTAGCCTACCATGGGAAGTGGAGGGAGCAGATTAAAGCCTAGAAAATGGCTGGCAACAAATCCTCCTCTTTAGAGGCATGCAGAACAATGATGTAAGCTGTTCAGCCCTCACCATGAGCTCTGTGGTTCACTGTTTGCTTCCCTCCCTGTGGGTGGGGGGGATACGGCACCAACCTTCTTGGTTTTGACAGAAGTCCTTGGTGCAGTTTTGTGTGGCTAACATGTTTGGGTTTTGAGATATTGAATTCATCTAAATCAAGACAATGCTTCTGAAATTATGATTTCTCCTTTTCCCATGCTGTTCAGCAGCAACACCAATGGGTTAAAGAGTTTTAAATTGCTCAGAGCAGTGTTTGCAGCTTCTCTTCAGAGTTCTGTTCCTGCTTCACTGAAGGTCTGACTTCACGTTTCTTCCTGGAGAGTGAGTCCCAGGAGCCCTTCACCTGACCAAATCAAATCCCTGCTGCTCTCTCATATCAGCATGTCCTTGTTCCTGGAGCAGTATGGCTGTGGAACAGGCTCACACCTCTCCCAGCCGATGGAAATTCCCATGCTTCTTCCCTGGACCTTCCTCTTGCAGAGCTGGCAAGTGATGGGCACAGCTGCTTTCTGGGCAGCTGCTCTCTTTCAGTGGAGAAATTTTTCCTAATATCCAATTTAAGCCTCCCTTGGCACATCTTGAGACACTTTCCTCTTGTCCCATCACTTGTTACTTGGCAGAAGAGACTAGTCACCCCCTCTCTCCATCCTCCTTTCAGGTAGTTGTAGACAGAGATAAGGTCCCCCCTGAGCCTTCTCTTCAAACTAAACAACCCTGGTTCCCTCAGCTGCCTCTGTGCACTCGAGGTATAAGGAAGATGTATCTGCAATCCTCTTAAATGAAAAAACAGTAAAACCAACCCAGGTGCAAAGCTGCAGCTTCTACAAATTTAACAAAGTGCTGTTGTACTTTTACATAGCTCACCGTTTTGTAGGCTGATGAATACATTAAATGGGCATATTCCCAGGTTCCCCCCAATCATGTGGGAAGAATTTGCAGAAACAGGTTTATCTGCTGGCAAAATCTGCAGCACATGAAAAGGGAAGAGTCCTGGTTTTCTTTGGGGTTTTGTTTTCAAGATGGGAAGAGATTGTTCATGTAGGGCACAGGGAGGACAAGGCACTACAAGCTTTACTCTGGGTGAGCAGATACCCACAGTTTTCTTTTTTTCCAGCGACAACAAAACTTTACTTCATTTACCTCTGCATTGTGTCATTTTGGTCCCAGACTGGCATCCTGGACTCTGTTATCACAACTAACCATGCGTGGGTTTGACAGGAGCTGAACTAACCCGATTAGCAGTTGTATTTTCATTCATTCAGCTGTGACCCCTGGCATACTGAAGTATTTATAGTGCTAAACTTCCGTGACTTTAGCACTGATTAGCAAAAATTAGCTATATCTTTCTTTATCACCTGGTCAGTGCATCTGTACGTTGATCAGCTGGGGACAGCCTTCGCAAAGAACTTTCTCAGGCTTAGGTACTGTTGGTGCCTCTGTCTCGTACACTTCCACTGGAAATTATGTATCTTCTCTTCTGAATAATGCAGGATATTATATTTTTATAATGAGAATACAGGACTGAAATTAGTTTTCATCTTTTTAATATGGAGTCTTCTACCTGACAGAGCTTCATCTTTGATTATTACAGGCAAAATAAATGGAGTTTTAATCCCTGCCCTGTACCAACACTGACTCACTCTGTATGCTGGAGAGATCCTCTGAGGGTTTGCAGAGAGAACTTGTTGGGCTTTTCTTAATGAATTCCTAAAATATCCTGAAGGCTCTCCTGGAACACATGACCTTTCCTGATAGCTGTCTACACTTGTGGGCACCAAGTAAAGCTTCTGCTGAAGTGGATGAGCAAAAGAGAGTCTTATAGTGCAGTGTCAGGTTTCCAGATTGGACCAAATGGATGAATGTTAATGAGTAAATTAGTTAAGGAGGTGACCTCACCCTCATTTAGGTACTTATAGTGAATTTTGATGTCTAATTTCAGTTCCTTCAGTTTCAAGTGCTGGTTGCTAAGGGCTCTGTTCAATAGGACTTGAACTTCCCAGGGTTTTATTTGCTTCAGGAATTCAGTCGGTCATTTTGATTTTGTGTAGTGTTTAATTGATGCCTGAAAGCCCCAGGGATTTCTACTTTGTGCACTAGATTTATTCATTAATTTATTTACTTACGTTAAAGAAAGAAGCTCAAGTGTGACCCTGGCAATCATTTTGTTCTATCAGTTTTTTCCTCCAGTATTCCACAGATGTAACTTGGCCAACAAAAGCATTATCACCTTTGTCTCTTTTTAATTTCTTTCTTTTTTTTTTTTCTGTTTGAAGGAGATAATTGCATGGTAAGGAGTAATTACCCCCACCCTCCCTACTTTGCAAGGATCCCACTGCCCTTATCTCCTCTGCAGCAGGTACCTGGATCTGGGGACTCTTTTAATTGCATATTTGTTCATGGGATCGCTTAAGTGTTGAGCTCTTAGCTGTGAAGAGGTTGACTTCTGTCTTCTCAGGGCAAATGTTCCACCTCTTTGTCTCAGCCCTTCCCCTTCTCCAGTGCTCTAGCGTAGCCCCAAAGGTGAAAGGTTTACTGTGATTATTTTTTGTGTGTAGCATCTTCCCATTCATCACAGAGGCTGTCTCTGCCCACAAATCAGAGATGAGGTGGTCTAATGGATGGCACAGGACTGTTTCCATCCTTTGTTACTAATTTATTATGTGGTGTTGACTATGAAAATAAGAGGCTTGCAGAACTGAGGGAGCTCATCTGGCATGGAGCAGGGTTGCAGTGTATGTCACTGCCTGGTGCTACTGGCACCTCAGCTTGGTGGAAGTGCAAGACACAATGAACCTCAGCTCTCCCCCCGCTGATAATAATGCTTCCAGAAATCAGCAGTCTGTGAGATTTGGTACAGGACTGACTGCTCTTTCTGGAGTGGGTCCAAGTTTTCTATCTCTTTGCAGTACTGTAATAGCTCTGTTGCAGGTGGATTCACAGTGGTTTATGCAATACACATCCAAGGGATGTGGAAGTAACCAATGTGCCAGTCCTCCACATGGGCTTCACTGTGAGGGACAGTTTAGTATCAACCCCCTGACCAACAAGTGTAAGATCTTCATTAGTGGGATTGTGGCATCAGTGGGAGAGCCAAGGGCACACCAGCCTCCTCCACACACAGTGTGTTTTTGTGTGAGTGTGTTGTCCTTGGGGTGCAGAAGGGACCATTGCGGGCTGACCGGGCACTGTTGGGGTAGCAGCTCCTTCCTGGCTCTTCTAACAGCTCCTGGCTGTGCTGCAGTCTGTGCAGGCAGAGGGACATTTGTCTGTGCTTGCAATCTCTTGAGGTTTGTAGTGGAAAGATATATGTCATGGAAAATCCCCTACCAGCAGGCATGCTGGGATGCTGGTGCACAAGGCAGCACTGAGAGCTGTTGATGAGGGAGGATGGGGTCAGAAGGACCCTGGCTTAGCACAGGATGAGTTTTTGGGCTGCATCAGAAATCAGCTCTGGTGGGATGGCTTCCTCAGGAGAGGTCAGGAGGCCAACAAATTTGTGACCCTACAAGCATTCCATGGATCGCTAATTACACTCGGTTTTGATAGACTCTCTCTTGTGCCCTGACCTGAAAGCACAATAAGGGAAGTCAGCAGCAGCATAATGACAGGAGCATTAAAACTTGGAGCTGATGGGTGGATTAGTGATGAGTAACAAGCTGAGCTGCTGCAGTGAAACTTTCTGGAGAGTTGGTTTTGGTTTTGTTTGTTGGGCTTTTTTTTTAACAGAAAAGGTCTGCCTTGTGTTGCTGGTGTACCAACAGTGAGACCAAGGATCTCCAGTGGGTCAGAGGATCAGACTCCGAGACTCCGTTGGTGCAGGGTACACATATCTTCTTATTCCCCAGTGGTATTTCTGGCTGCGGAACCTCCAGGCTGGCAGTCATTCCCCTGCTGCAGGAAAGGTGCACACTGTGTCCACGTGCTGGCAGGCTCAGTGTGCCTCTGCATCACTCACCTCCCAGCTCTGCATAGCAGGCAACGATGGCAAACAACGTCTGTAACGATGCTGTAGCCAGCCAGCCCTTATATGAGGGAGGGTGTTACTGAGTGTGTCTGCTTTCACATTAATTCTGACAAGATTTACTGGAGCTTGCTGTGCTGCCAATTCCCCAAATGTCAGGATTCACAAAGGTCAGCATGGAACAGTGCTGAGGGTTGCTGAGGTGGCTGTTGGGCTCAGAGCAGCAAGGCTACCAGCAGCCCATGCATACCTCAAAGTGAATGCAGCTCCTGAGGTCTTCATGGTCACCTTGGGGTGTGTAAAGCTCCAGGACTGAGACCCTACAAGTGGTGCTACTATTGACTTAATGGCAAAGCAGTAATTTGAGAGAGCATCTTCCTTTATGGGGTGTTTGAAAATGGCATTTTGGAGTTAAAAAAAAAGGTACAAAGAATGCATGTGACAGACCCAGCACTCCTCTCTGTGATGGTCCTGATGGGAGTACCCCATGTTTGGCTTGTTTTCATTTTGAGCTGCCGTATGAACTTCATTCCCACATCTTCCTTTCTCCTCTCCAGGCTGGAGGTGGCTGTAAACATTGTATTGCTTTTGATCTGCTGACCACATGGTAGATGGATAAGGCAGTGCTCAATTTCATGAAGCCGAAACATCAGCTTCCTTTTTTAAGGAAAGCAGCCACCTCTAGCAAAAACTCTACATGCTGTGTTCTCAGAAGCAACATAAGCAGTGATCTTTGAGATTATTCTGAAGTGGTTCAAAGGACTGTTGTGAAGTTCAAGGGCAATGGATGTATTACTGAACAGTTCCCAGTACTAGCTTTCGGAGATACAATATTAGGTCTACAGTCTTATGTTAGCTACCTAGAAACATGACACTCAGCTTTGGGTGAAATACCTTCTTGCAAAGGATTGCTTGTTTTGGATGCTAGGTCTGCTTTAAAAGGGGTCAAGCTTAGAATCCAAGCCATGTTTTAACCAGAAAGATTTTGGTGATACTGAAAGTAGTCTGTCACAGAGAGACTTGAAATGGTGAGTGCAAACTGAATATAAACCAAGGACAATCGCTACCAAAGCTCAAAGCTGTGCTGTAAATCCAATATACGTAGTTTTTCAATATATAGATTAAAAAATCAGGCAAAGCTTCATTCAAAGTTGGCTTATGGCACAAGTTATGAGTGGAGGTGCTGAGATCTCCTATGTGAAGTGATTAAAGCAGATCATGGTGTGGCTCTTTGTTTTTTTGCCTAACATAAGCTACTGAAGTTGCATGTTACGTTTATTTCCTGCAAATCTCCATCACCATGAAATAAATGAGGCAAATTTTGGAATAACTTGTTCAGTTGCTGTGATTTTTAGGTTTCCAGTTTTGTTCACTTAACAAATTCTTAATTATCTCAGGGCAATTGAAATGCTCTACAAATCTTTGTTCTGTCAGGGTTATTTCTGTGAATAATGTACGACTCTGTCTCCTGGGAGGCCATCTATATTTGAAAGGATTGCTAATGGCTCATCTTTTCCACTGCACATACACAGATTTATAATTTATGGTAGCCTTTCAGGACATGTGCCTGACTCCAGAGCACCCTAGCAAATGCTGCTTCCAGTGCACCGAGGCAGCGGCTTCCCTAGCTTGTCATGCTGCTGTCTGTGGGTCTGTTTGGGGAGCATCATTCCAGGTTTATTCAGGAAATCCTTGGGTCCCCAGGTCCCAGAATCAAACACTGAAATGCTGGGGGCTTTTCCACCTCTGAGTCCAGTCTCTGGAGAGAATATTAGAAGATTTGTTAAGGAACTAGAACAGCAGCATGTCTCTGGGTGTGTGCGTTACTGGTTTCCATTCACAAGGAGCTGCCAAAATGTTTTTGTCAATATATATCAGCATTCCTGAAACTGGGAACCAATCTTATTTCCACTAATTAATGTCACTCAAAACTATTATCCACCTAAACCCCTCTGACAAAGCCCTGTGTGTCACTCAGAGAAAAACATTCCTGTCTGTATTTCTATTTGAAGTATTTGACTATTTGACTGCAGTTTGCAGAGAAATGGGAATGAACTCCCCTGCCATGGGTTCTCTACAGAGTTAATCTCTGCAGAGTTCTTTGGACTTGGAGACAGAGGATCACTCATGCCTGTGAACAGGACTGCAGGTTCAGTGAGCTTCCAAAACTGGGAAAGATAGATTTTTCCCATCACTTCCCACTCCCTGTTCAGCATCTTCACTGTACTTTTGTGCAAGTAGCAGAGGAAGGGACTGTGTTATTAAAATAACAGTTAAGAAAGATCCCAAATGACAAAACCACAGGAAAACAAATGGAAAAATGCTTTCAGTTGCTGAGCAAAGTGACTATGTTATTTCTGAGGATTGCTGTGTTGTGACATCCTCCATCACTGCACTGGTGAGCATGGTGAGAGCTGTGACTTCTCCATCCCTTCTGCTCTGCCAGTAGTGATGACCTAGGACATTTTCAGTGCAGTTCCTGATGAGCCTGGAAGCCAATGCTATGCCTGTTGTTGCTGATGAACAGCATGTGTCCATAGCAATGTTTTCTGCACCACTCCTCCATACTTGCTGATATGCTAGCCAGGCTTTTCAGCTTCATGGCTTGCTCTCGCACATCACTGTTGGCTGTGCCTTCTCCTCTCCATGGTGTGTGAGTGCCTGATGGCCTGACTGCAGAAATGCTGGGTACTGACAGCAAAAACCAAAAAATGCTGTAAGTTAAGATGAAATTATAGTATTAGCTAATTGGCCATAATAAAAGGAAGGATTGTAACTAAAAAAGCTAATACTGTCATCCAGATCTACTCTCATTAGAAGGCTGAGTTTCACATGGAGTATGTTCCAGTTATATTTAAATTGTTAAAACTGATATATCATAAAGTCACAGAATGGTTTGGGTTGGAAGGAACCTTAAGATCATGCATTTCCAACCCCCCCGCCACAGGCAGGGACACCTTCCACTAGACCAGGTTTCCCAAAGCCCCATCCAACCTGGCCTTGAACACTGCCAGGGATGGGGCAGCCACAGCTTCTCTGGGCAACCTGTGCCAGTGGCTCACGAACCTCACAGCAAAGAATTTCTTTTTTGTATCTAACCTACATCTCCCCTCTTTCAGTTTAAAGCCATTCCCCCTCTTCCTATCCCTACACGCCCTTATAGAAGTCCTTCTCCAGCTTTCTTGTCAGCCCCTTTAGGTATTGTTTGGGTTTGTTCAGGACCAGAGCATTGCTGTATCTCTGTGGCAGCTTTTAGCAGATGTGTCACATCTCAGTGTTTCTGTGCTGTATTCTGCAGCTTTCTCTGACCAAGGGGAACATCAGGGCAAGAGGTGTTAGGACAGGCTCTGTGTCACTATCACCTGCTGAGCCTGGCAGTCTCCAGTAATCCAGTCTCCTGGCAGTCTGCAGTAATCCAGGCTGCATGTAAAGGTGGGCAGTAGCCATGTCCATCTGAACACTCAGCTTGAGAGGAAGCATCAGGTGTCTTCCAGAAGTGGTGTCATCCCTGTGATGTTCAGCTGGACAGAATTTTTAATAACCTGGGGTTTTGTGTGTGTGTGAATCATTCTCCTATTTTAACCAGCTATTGCAGGTCTTAGAAGAAACTTAATGTCACTAAGGCTCCATGAACTACTATAGCATTTACCCATGACCGATCACTTCTCAGGCAGTCCTGTTACACAGGACCCTACCTAGAAAAATCCCCAAAGCCCAAAGAACCACATAAAACTTTCTGACGCTGGCATGTTTGTGGCATCAAAGAGCCCACCTCTGGTACAGGCTGGGGTAGATTCACTGTATTTTTCTGATTACTTTGTAATTCATTGCTTTTCTTGATGCATTTTGTCATTTATAGCATGTCTTGCTGCTGTCAAAGCTGGGCATTAACAGTATCTGTTGGCAAGATGTGGTTTGCAATATGCTCTAGCTGTGCCCGCAGCCTCCCCAGGCTGTGGAACTTCCCACTGCACCTTTTTTCTTGTTTTGTTCCATTTGGCGGGGGGAAATGAAGGCTTATGGTTATTCTCTGTATGTAGTGAAGCACCTTAGTCTTCTGATAGGATAGAACACTATTAATGGCTAAGAAGTAGAAAATAGCCACCTGTACTACCTGTGCCCTGGGGCATGGGCTCACAGCACCATGGAGGGTCACATCCCACAGCAGCAAGTGGCCACAAGGAGGTGATGCTGCCTTAAGGGGATTTTATACCCAGTCATAAAAAGCTGTTTTGCTATGGGCCTCTAAGAAGGTAAAACAACCTGTCATCATAACCTTGTGAACTGTTCTTGCTATTAATGCCAAAGATATATCTTTTAAATTGGTGTTTAGGAGAAACCCCTTCAGTACTGGGGCTGAGAAGCTAGAGCAGAAATACCTGTTTTCCTTTCCCTCCAGACAGAGGCTTTGGTCAATGGGTCTGTGCAGCATTCAGTGGGTATGACTGGGCTTGGTAAAGGTCTGCAGGCAGAGAAGGGAGTTAATCTGCTTGCTTTGGCCATTCTCACCCTTTTTCACTTGGCACATGCACCTGTGTGGACAATGCTCCCTACGTGATGTGCATATAGCTGCCAGGGGGGGAGCACCGAGGGTCTGTCCTATCAAGGAAAGTGCACCATAGTGGGATCTCTGTGTAAGGAGCCCCCTACCTCTTCCTGCAGCTTGGACCCCCTGTGATCACTGAGTACATAAATAGTAAATCTCTCACAACGTTTTTAAATCGAAGCATTGTGCAATTTAAATGGAGAGGAGAGTTAGCCTGCATTGAGCTTCCTCCCACAGTAATTCCTGCCAGCAGTAGGGTCTGGTGTCACACTATCTCAGGGCTATAAACTAGGGGAAAAAAATACTTCTATGCTTGCCATTAATGACTGCCCACACAGACTAAATCAGCAGATGAATGGTGTGTGTAACCCTCTGGATGGGCTTGCCCCTCATTCAGTGAGAAAAAAAAAATCATGTTTTCTTTAAAAATAAAGATGAAAAATAAAACTTAGATGATCCCCTGGCTTGGTTTGGGATCTGTGGGTGTGCTGCAGGATATGAATGCTCCAGCACTTTTGGTCCATGGTGCAATACAGAAGAGCTTTGCTTTCAATCTCAGAGTTGTTTCATGAACTCTTGAGCGGGAAAGGCTCTGTTGCTGAGGCCTGTCAGAGGGTTAAATGAGGAGAGGCTGGGGCTGTGCCCAGGGCAGGCAGCAGAACCCCTGAAGGTTGTGTGAGGCAACACTTGCCTTCTGTTAGAAGGTGAAAGCTGGTGTAGAGGATGGGATTGTTAGAACAGTATCTCAAACTGGGGTCTGTGCTCTTGGACGTGTTGGGGGGTAGTGGCTGAGACGCAGTTGCTGATAGCTAAAACCCAGGAGGTTGTATGAAGGGCACTGTGTGGTCAATATGAGCTCAGTGGAGGTAGAAAGATTTTGTTTTTCTTACTAGACATGCAAAAACATTTAATTTTTCAAGGCTTTCATGCTAGCCTTGTACAAACAGATGAATCTCAGATGTCCATACTGGATCATCACTGCTGAATGGGAGCCCCCTTCTCATTGCTTTGGGAGGAGCAATTGGATGGGGACTGCTCTTTGTCAGTCTCAGGAAACCTATTTGTATAGATTACTCTGCCTTTTACAAATCATCATTCATCTGTTTTTGTTGTAAAAGTGTCTTAATGCTGTAGCTATTTTCTTCTTTAATTCAGGAGCAAGAAGAAAATCTAATTGCCTGATTAAGAGTCAAAGCACTCTTGATTTCATCTCCATCTCTTCTGGTATCAGATATGAAGCTCATTATTTTCTGAGAAGGGACTCCTGTTTAGGCTAATCCAATGCAATTAAGCATTGATCTAAGTGTAATTTAGATAATGTAGGACTGACACTATTTTTAAATGAAGCTGTTCATCAGCATGCTGGCCTCCATTTCGATATAGATTCTGTTAATAAATAAGGTGTACCTTGGTCTGTCAGTCACATGTTATGGATTGCTCCCTTCTAACTCCATTAATATCTTGAGCTGTTTCCTGTAGCCAACATCCTGCCATGCAGTGTGAAATACACACACTTCTAGTTGAACAGTTACCTATAGCATGGTTTTCATGAGTTTGTTAGATTCTGGATACAGAAGAATTTGTATACTTCTGTGAGTGTTATTAATTAGAATTAGATATAGTGTTATATTGGACCTGCACAAAAGCTACATTAGAAGTGCATTGATGGTACTGCAAAATTCAAGCTTGGAGGAGCCATAATTAAATCTAACAAGAATCATAGAAGAACAGAATGGTTTGGTTTGGGGAGGACCTTAAAGTTCATCTAGCTTCAACCCCCTGCTGCGGGCAGGGACAGCTTCCACTAGAGCAGGTTGCTCCAAACCCCATCCGGGCAGGGACAGCTTCCACTAGAGCAGGTTGCTCCAAACCCCATCCAGCCTGGCCTTGAACACTGCCAGGGATGAGGCAGCCACAGCTTCTCTGGGCAACTAAATATAATAAAGGCAAATAAAATAAACAGAAATAAAGATTTTCCTGAGTTATGAATACTTAAAAACCTGGTGATGCTAAGCTATGAGTTTGTTTTAAAAATATAAAATAACAGTCAACTCCCTCAGAAACTGCTAATTGAGATCCTATTATCAGTGGAATTAATACAAACACAGCAACTCTGAGAGGAGAAGCTCAGCCTGTGCAGATGCTGTTTAGCAAAGCTCACAAGTGATGCAGACAGCCTGACTTGCTAGCTACTGTAAGTTCAGCCAAAGGTGCTTCTGCAGTCAACGCTTTCTAAAATCACATTAAATCACCAAACTTAGCACAAGAGATTAAAAGTGAACCCAAAGGGAAAATGAATGAGTTAAGTTTGTGCTATAATTTTATTTGAATTCTGTATGTGATTGTGGGACTAGTAAATCCACACAGCACTTCTGAAGCTCTTTGACAAAATGTTGATCTGATGTAATAGGACCCTTTAGCCCCCAAATTATAATCAGAATAGTAAGCAGATAATTGCAGAAATATCACTAGCTTTTAATTAGCCAATCTGGGCAAGGATGATATATCAGAAACACTTGGTCACCTGTTCATGCAGTGCCTTCTTGCAATCTGTGCTGCAAGAATTCCCTGGCCTCAGAGGACAGCAGCAGTGGGGATGCCGAGATGCAGTGCCCTGCCCTGCCAGCAGGAGGCTGCAAGCCTGGCCCAAAATCATCCTGGGAATTCAGCATAAAGCTTGTTTGAAAAATAACACTGATAAATGGCCAAAGTTCAGAGCCAGAATAGGAAGAAGGGATATATTAGAGGAATAGCCATTTAAGTAGTGAAAGGAGTTATAGTCAGATCAAATGTTACAAACAGTATTATCATAGAATCACAGAATGGTTTGTGTGGGAAGGAGCCTTTAAAGCTCATCCAGTTCCAACCCCCTGCCAGGGGCAGGGACACCTTCCACCATATCAAGTTACCCAAAGCTCTCTTCAACCTGGCCTTGAACACTGCCAGGGATGGGGCAGCCACAGCTTCTCTGGACAAACTGTGCCAGGGCCTCACCATCCTCATAGGGAAGAACTTATTCCTGAGATCTAAATTTGCCCTCTTTCAGTGTAAAGCCATTCCACCTTGCTTTATTGCTATAGGCTCCTGTCAAAAGTCCCTCTACAGCTTTCTTTCTGGCCCCTTTATGTAATGGAAGGCTGTTGTAAGGTCTCTCCAGAGAGAGAGAACTTCTCCATGCTGAACAAGCCCATCTCTCTCAGCCTGTTTCCATAGCAGAGGTGCTTCAGCCCTCGGAGCATCTTTGTGGCCTCTTCTGGACTCACTCCAACAGGCCTATGTCCTTCGTATGTTGTTGCCCCCAGAGCTGAATGCAGAACTGCAGGTGAGGTCTCACCAGAGTGGAGTAGAGGGGGAGAGTGGCCTCCCTCGACCTGCTGGTTCCACTGCTGGTGATGCAGCTCAGGACACGGTTGGTTTCTGGGCTGCAAGTGCATGCTGCCAGGTCATGCTCTTGTCAACCAGCACCCCCAAGTCCTTCTCCTCAGGCTGTTTTCAACACAGTCTCCACCCAGCCTGTTTTTGTCCTTCCTTGTTCAAAAGTAGCTTTTTTAAATTGCTACTTGATCTCTTTCAGAAGAGCTTAAAGTTTGGTAGGAAGCAATACGCAAGCTCCATGTGCATTGGAAAGTGAAGCCTCAGCAGTGCTCTTCCTTTACAGGTGGCTTGAGGATATAACCTAATTTTGATGATGTGGTGGGGTTTGCATATGTCAGCTCAGCTCATCTAGAGTTCTCTCTAGCAGGACTCTTGTGCCAGCCTGAAATGCAGCTTCTGTCTGTATCTGCGACAGCCATGTCAGCTCTGTGATGGACAAGGCTGTAAGGTAGGACCTGATATATTTCTTCAGAGCAAACAGGGGCATTTCTTGTAGGTGATGGAGGAAGCTCTTGTGGCATGGAATTCTTGGTGACTCTTCCCGCTGTAGCACAGCTCAGCAGGTGCCATGAAGTTGTCCTTTGCACAGTAAATATCTCCAGCATCCCTTTGTATGTGAAATACCTCTGTTAGTCTTCAATGTTTCAGCTGTCAAAGCAACAGATACCTGCCTTCAATTGTTATCCAGAGCACATTCCCATGCTGGCCAGAGTTATAACCATCAATCTTCCAGCAGATACTGCAGGCAAAATGCTTCTAATACTCAGTTTATGAGTACTTCAAACAAAAGAACCATTTGAGTCTGGCACTTTATGTTTTAAGGTGGTGCTGGGCTGGTGTAATTCCCCTGCTACCTGCAGAGATGTGAGTGCTGAAAGTTGTGTGACCTGCATGATGCCCTTCTTCTCTCAAAACTTTATTTTTCAATGCTCTGACCCATATCAGGAAGAAGTTCTTCCCTGTGAGCTGGCACAGGCTGCCCAGAGAATCTGTGGCTGCCCCATCCCTCTAAGTGGTCAAGGCCAGGTTGGACAGGGATTGGAGCAACCTGGTCTAGTGGAAAGTGTCCCTGCCTTGGCAGAGAGGTTGGAACCAGATAATCTTTAAGGTCCCTTCCAACCCAGACCATTCTGTGATTCAGTGATTCACTGAAGGGGCTAACATGGCAGATGGTGGAGGAGCCAGGCGTCCCCTGTGCCACAGCCTTTGTGCACTTCTTTGCTGCAGCCAGAATGCAGGTTTTAGAGTTGAGCTGCTGTTCACTGTGGCCTTCCCCTATGAATGTCATTTGTAAATTTAATTTTGCCTGTGCTCACAATGCCTGTTATCTTCCAATACTTTATCATAACTGAAATAGCTCTTAGCTGCTTGACGCACTGGTTTGCTATCAAAAAAGCAACAAACTAAACACAAAAGTACACAAAACGCTCTGCTTGAAAAATAGGATTCATGACATTAGCCTACTAACGTACCTTCTCCTCTCCTCACTTTGCTGATACCTTGGGCTTTGCTTCAAGGCGTCAGATTATAACAGTATCTTTGTTTACTGTGTCTGTTTTAATAATTGTAGTCATTTGCATGTGGATATGTGGTCCTGCTCAGAGGCAGTTGTCATGGGACTGTGGCCATGGCACCACTCATCTGAAGAAGGAGCAGGAAAACAGGGAAATGCTGAGAAGGGTTCAGTATTGGCAGCAAAGTAACTGTGCTGTGACTTATCAGACTTTCCTCTTGAGACTCTTTCTCAAGTGCCATGCAAACCTGGCAGGTAGTGAACCAGGAGATGCAGGCATGGAGCATCTCATGACCAAGGAGTTGCTTTGGTGCATGAGTGTCCTGGGTTCAGCAGTTGCAGTCAGTTTTTCTTCTCTTTAGTAGCTGGTGTTTTGACTTAACCCGGGAACAAGGCTGATAAGGCCGATGTTTTTGGTTGTTGCTGAGCAATGTTTGCCCTGACCAAGGACTTTGTGAGCCTCATGCTCTGCCAGGGAGGAGTTGGGGCTGGGAGGAAGGAGGGACAGGACTGTACTGACAGGACCAAACTGACCAAAGAGGTATTCCATACCATAGCACATCATGCCCAGGATGTAACTCGGGAGGATCCGGAAGGCCTAGTTCTCTCAGGGTAGCTGGAAGAGGTGGTCGGTCAGCACTCGGTTGGTGGGGTGTCATGAGTTATCTGTCAGTGGTTGATGGGATGCTGTATTCTTTTCCTTTATGATTATTATTATTGGTGGTAGCAGCAGTGATTTGTGTTATACCTTAGTTACTAAACTGTTCTTATCTCAACCTGTGGAAGTTGCATTATTTGATTCTCCCCCCATCTCTCTGGAAGCAGGGGAGGGCAAGAAGGGGGGTTGAGTGAGTGAACGAGCTGCGTGGTTGGTTGGGTTTAAACCATGACAGGGGGGCTAAGCCTGGCCTCACAACTTGGAGCTCTGCTGTTAGAGGGGCTGGTAGCAAGCAGATCTGGGTTGCTCAGAGCTAGAGCAAGGAGGACACCTGGGCTTCACCTTCTAGTCATGGGGATAGGCTGTAGACCTGACAGGGAGCAGAGTCCTCCCCATTGACTGGAGAGGGTGAATTCAGTTCCCATTGGCAACTGCATGTATTCCTTCTCATAGATCTTTGTATATACGTGTGCTAGTAGGACACTGTCAGAGCATTTCTGCCAACCTTTTAGGGTTTTTTACTTCCCTTTTGCAAACTTCTGCCTTTTTATTGTCCATGACCTTGTGTCTTGCATTCTATCTCCTTCCCACATCTTTCCTGACTAGGAGCTTCTAACTTCATCTTCTGCTGTGGCCCTCCCCATCCCTTGCTGGTGAGCTGATGTTGGTGTCATGCAAATCTGCTTCAAGTCTTTGTGGTTATTACCTCACCATGTCTGAAGTAGCCCATGCCTCTGATTCACTTCCCCAGGCCTCCCGCAGGCTTTTGAAAGACCTCACTGTCTATACTGCTGCATTTCAGAAAACTAGATGGTTTGAAAATCATAATTCATGTTTTTGTCCACAAATACATGGACTAGTGATGCTCTTTGAGACACAGGGATGCTCTGCAGGAATGGGCCCACCCAGAGTTTATGTTTGGAGTGCTTGATGACCTTCATCTTAAGACTCCTGCTTTGCTCAGGATCACTTTCTTGCAGAGCAGGGCTATACATGGACTCTTCTTTGCACCACTTGCTGAGGAGTTCACCACTGTTGTCACACTCCTTAAACCCAGAGTGAATGGGTGGCTAAATCTCAATGCAGCACTTTGAAAATGTGTGAGTGGACTAAGAGGTGAAGAGGAAAATAACGTACCATACCTCCTGCACTGCAGTGTACCCAAGAAATGCAGATTTAATAGGAAGGAAATTTAAGGTTTAGCCTTTTATTAGTGTAATTAAAGATCTGCCACACTGACTGCTTTACCTGCACATGAGTGGCAGGCATAGCTGTATCCATGCTCAGCAAAGAGGAGATTTAAGGGTGGATTAAAAGCTTTAAAAAATAACATATAATAATATTACAGACATCAAATCCATACCAGAATAGACTTCCAGGGAAAATATATTGAGTGATGTCTACATCTGAAGTCCCTCAGTTGTTAAAGTTCCCCAGCAGTGCAGGGCTAAAGCTAAGTCCCAGCACTTCAATTTTTCCAGCCAGCACAAAAAGTCTGTGCTGCCTTCTTTCTATGCCACTGGTTTGGCCTCTTCTGCTTTATTTGACCTGTGCTTCTGGTTTGTAAAGCCAGCCTTAACAGCTTCCATTCTTCTGGGGCCAGTATAAAACGATTTTGATCCCTTGCTTAGGCTTTTTTAATCCTTAATTTATCTTTGTTTGTCCTTTTATACCCTTTTTTTGGATGTTCTTGTTCTAATTCTGTAACCCTACAGAGATTGGTATCCTGGTGCTTTTAAACAAAGCAAAGCACTCAATCTTAATTTAATAGCAGGGGCTTGGAGCAGAGTGCACTGACCACTCTCTGCTCATCATCTTGATTGCTATCTGCCAGATTTCATCACTGAGTGCCAGCCACAGCCTACACTTTGTCTGGGGTCAGGCAGGGTTTCTTTTTTGATAGGGTTCTGTTTTGGGTTTTTTTAGTGTTACAAAATATTTCTTAGTCACAAAGACCTATCTGATTTTATGTAATTTGTGAATTCTGTGTCTGAGACTGCACTGATAATTTATGTAGGCTCCAATGGCCATGAAAGCAATGGGAGGGAAGAACCACCAAGCTAGGGTTGTCACATCAATATACAGTGTGCAGTGCAGAGGTCGAGACATGACAGCTTTTATATGGAATTCATTCACTGGGTGGATTTCATGCAGCAGCTCTGCCTCCATCCAGGGTAGGCTGGAGTCTCCAGTTCTGCTCTTGACAGGCTTTTTCTTTCACATGAAACAGTGTGGCATTTCCCAAACTTCTATATGTATCATCAGCACTTGCTATCTCATCATAGAATCACAAGATAATTTGAGCTGGATGGGAACTTAAAGCTCACCTAGTTCCACCCCCCTGCTATGGGAAGGGACATCTTCCATTCAAAGCATTAAGTTATGGGAGCAGCCTTAGGTGAGGAGCTATTCCCATCCTTAGCATAAGCATAAGCAGCACCCCTTAGCACTCTGCTCCTCCTGAGGAGGCTTTTTCACCCCCAGGTCCAGTTCTCCATTTCTGTTTTCTTCCCTGTGGGTGCTCAGGGGAGAATGACTCAGATTGTAGGTCACAACAAAGGTTTTCAAGGCTTCCTTCTCTGTCTGCTAGGCAGCCTGTGTTTCCAAAGAGCCATATCTCACTGCTGCCATGGGCTCCACTCCTCACAGCTTGACCATCCCATCTGAACCAACTATTCATAGTATTCTCACAGAACACCAGTGTTTATGCCTTTTAGAAACAAAGATTAGATTAATGACTTTAAATAAAATGCTGTCAGCTCCTGCAATACCACAAGCATCTGTGGTTTGTGCTATGGTGGCTGATGCCAGCTCAGGACATGGCACTGTTATGTGTTTTTTGTAGGTCAGGTTGGCCACTACTTGTCTGTGGCTCAGTGGCTGTGCCAAGCTCTCTCTCCTACCTATACAAACATACAGCACATCATGTAACAGACTTTGAGTAAAAGAAAACAACAAGTAGAAAAAAATTAAAAAGGCAATTGGGGATATATTACAACGTGGTGAGATATTGGCACAAGTTGTCCAGAGAAGCTGTGGCTGCCCATCCCTGGCAGTGTTGAAGGCCAGGTTGGACAGGGCTTAGAGCAACCTGATCTAGTGTAAAGTGTCCCTGCCAGTGGCAGAGAGGTTGGAACTAGGTGGTCTTTAAGGGACCTTCCAACCCAAGCCATTCTACTATTCTATGATCTCTTACAGTATCGGTGGCCAAGTTATTATTTTATTTGCACTGGGCAGTACCAAACTTCACCTTCTAACGACAGCTTTCTTTTTGAGAGAGGCAATTGGCTCCATTGTTGCAGAGGGAGACATTTCATCCTCCCGCTCTGTTTTTAAGGGTGTAGAAAATCTGTGAGTTTGTTGCATATATGTATTTATACATGTGTATCTTTACAAATGGTGATTATTTCACACTGAGAGAAGCACTTGGTTCAGCAAGTGTGTTGTCCCCTGTGGTTGGTATTTGATGGAGTTAAACCTCACCAGACAGCAGCTAAACAGTGAAGTCACCAGATCTTTTGAAGACTCTGCATCTAAAGCACAAGATTTTTGTCAGACCTGCTCCCAGCACCTTCCAATGGGTTGGTTCAGGGGCTATGATTTGCCCATTGCCGTACAGGCCCTGCACTTTGTACCAAGATTTGAAAGACAAAATCTCTCAAGTGACTATTGTTAAATTTTGGTATGTCTATGAATGCTCCTGCAGGAGCATGTGTATTCTGGGCAGGTTCTTGCTTTTACTCTTTTCCCTGTTTTTTTAAACCAATAATATTGTTAACTTGCTGAATTAATTATATCACCATGGCAGTGGGGCTGTACTAAGTGATATCAGTGGGTGTCACAAGAGATAAATCAGCAGCAACTGGCTGGAATGCCTAGTGTCACTTTATTGGGAGCCCCATTTGTTTTCCAAAGCTGCAGTTGTCTGTGTCTTTGGGCTCTGTGCTGTTTCTGTCAGCCACAACACATCTCTAATCCAATCTAAGATTTTCTGTGAGAGATGGCATCTTACTATTGGATTTGAAATGATTGTTCCAGTTTTTTTTCTGTTCTTTCTGGCAGTTTATTACAAGCAGGAGGTAATTGCTAACAACAGGTTTTGTTGTACATCATCCCAAGGAACAAAATATTAAAAGGCTAGGAGAAGGAACCACAATAAAATTTACTGTGAGTAATGTTCATGCAGCAGATTAGCTCCATACTGGGAAATATTTTAATCTTCTGAATTGTGGTCACGTTTTAGCTAGCTGCAGGGCTGCCCGAGCAACAGCTGTGGTAAGGTGAGGTAAATAGCAAATTTAGGACTTAAAATGAGCCTGGAATACATGTGATGTTTTCATCTGTGGGGTTTGGGTTTTTTTTTGCATAGGGATCATGGGTTTGTGGTAGGCACAGAGGGACAGGATGACAAGGTGAGAAGTGTCACTTTTTAGTATTCATGCATGTTCCAGGAAATTGTTTAATGGTTAAGAGGTGTTAAGTGACATCTCCAATATCCTTTGTACTCCCTTACTACTGGCACGCTGTCTGGCTTTAGGTGAATTGCTAAAAAATTTTGCCTTTGTTCTCTGTCTGTACAATAAAAAAGATTTTGAAAATTCTTTTTTTGATTCTTAAGTGCTAAGAAAACTATGAGCTGAAGGCTGAAAGGAAAATAGTAGTGATGTGCATAGTACAAATTCTAAGATCAAGTTGCAAGCAAATGAAGCTCCCTGCAGTGGTATTTTGTCCTGGGTTCAGCAGTAGCAGTCATTTTTTCTCCTTCTTAGTAGCTGGTGCAGTGCTGTGTTTTTGACTTTCAGCCTGGGAACAGCCCTGATAACACCGATGTTTTTAGTTGTTGCTCAGTAATGTTTACTCTGAGCAAGGACTTTCTGAGTCTCAAGCTCTGCCAGGGAGGAGGTGAAGCTGGGAGGAAGCAGGGACAGGTGTCGTGGATAAACCCAGCTACGCAGCTTGTTCACTCACTCAATCCCCCTTTTTTGCCCTCCCCCTACTCCCGAAGGGATGGGGAGGAGAATCAAAAGAATGTAACTCCCACAGGTTGAGATAAGAACAGTTCAGTAACTGAGGTATAACACAAATCACTGCTGCTACCACCAATAATAATAATGATAAGGGAAATAACAAGTGAAGAGAATACAGCACCTCACTACCCACCAACCAATAACTCACCCCACCCTACATGACCGACTCGTCCATCCCTGGCAGTGTTCAAGGCCAGGTTGGATGAAGCCTTGGGTGGCATGGTTTAGTGTGAGGTGTCCCTGCTTATGGCAGGGGGGTTTGAACTAGATGATCTTAAGGTCCTTTCCAACCCTAACTATTCTATGATTCTATAAGAACCTTAGCCGAAGCCCCACACTTGATAAACACCAACACAGCAAATACAGGCTTTAAGAAACATACAACATTCTGAAACTGTGAGGTCAAGAGAAACAACATTAAAAGCCAATAAATCAGCATTGTGATGAGTGTCTATTAATCCAGTCTGATCTGTCATTATCTCAACCCCTCGGGAACCATATTGGGCACCAAAAAACTGTTGTGGTTTAAACCCAGCCATGCAGCTTGTTTACTCACTCAACCCCCCCTTTCTTGCCCTCCCCCTACTCCTGGAAGGATGGAGAGGAGAATCAAAAGAATGCAACTCCCACAGGTTGAGGTAAGAACAGCTCAGTAACTAAGGTGTAACACAAATCACTACTGCTACCAATATAATAATAATAATAATAATAAAGGAAATAACAATGGAAGAGAATACAGCATCTCACCACCCATCAACAGATNACAGGTTGAGGTAAGAAGAACAGCTCAGCTAAGGAGTTGTAACACAAATCACTACTGCTACCAATATAATAATAATAATAATAAAGGAAATAACAATGGAAGAGAATACAGCATCTCACCACCCATCAACAGATAACTCACCACACCCTGCCCGACTGGGCACCAACTGATACCTCCTCCAAGCCCCTGGGGAACTCACCCTTCTGGGTAACTCTCAGTTACATCATGGGCATATTTGGACACATATTTGGACTGAGGAGATCAGTCTTTTCCATGGAGTTAGCACTCGCCCAGTGTGTGAAGGCAGTCTTTGACACCAGAAAAGTGTTTCCACATTAGAAAAAATGATGAGCAGTTAACAGTATTCAAATAAAGTAAAACACTTTCCTATTTCCAGTTGACAGGCCAGTATCTGAAATATCTTTATTATCAGCAATTTAATATGAGAAAGTAATGATTAAGATTGATTAATTTGTTTCTCTTTTACAATTTCAAGTTTACTTTCTGGTTTTAATGACCTTGAACTTTGAACAAAAGACCTGTTTTGAACTGAGAAAAATCTGTTTGAACTGGGGGTTTTCTCAAAAAGGAAGAAATTATAAAGAAAGGAACATAAGCTTTTTGGACCTGACATTTTCTGAGAACTGTAATTGTGGACCAGAAGTACTTAGACAACTTGTTCAATGTGCAAAGCAGGATCATGTGATTTTCCCCAGGCAACATGAGGACTTCTCTAACCAGCAGTGGGGTTCCATGGGGTTTCATCTGGGGAGCCTGCAGCCTCAGCTGCCTACCATACCCTCTGTCTCTGTGTGCGTCATTGCCTGCAGTTCCAGGCAGGCAGCTGCCTTGCTTGGTTAAGGTGGTGAAGCCAGTCTTAGGGTTGTCTATGCAGAACCATAGAATCACAGAATGGTTTGGGTTGGGGGAGACCTTAAAGACCATCTAGTTCCAACCCCCCTGCCACAGGCAGGGACATCTTCTACTAGACCAGGTTACTCAGGTGTCTCCCTAGGAGAGATGCTTCAGCCTTTTAATCATCTTCATGGCCTCTGAACAACAGATCCATGTCATGTGGTGCAAGAATGGTGCAGGGGAATTGAGGGGGGAAAAACCAGTATGTTATTTTTTTTCCTTGGGAGTATGACCATCTCTACTGTGTAAACTGATCCTGCCAGTGCCCCTGACGCCTCAGCTGGAAAACCATTTGTAGTCTGGGAGGTTACTCTTAAGTGTAACAGGAAGCTTCTCTAATAAATTATGGAGAACATGCATGTTATTATAATACAAAAATGTGCAATTATGTCTTGATCACAGCTCAGGGATTGTATGTTTTTAATGAAGTGAACATTGTCAGTGCGGGAAGCAATAAAAATGAAGAAAGTTACAGAACTGAAAATGTAATATATATGATAATACTCATAAATCTACTGGAAAAAGTAAAGCAGAATTAATTATATTTCAGTACCCAGAGGGTGAATAAAAATAGTAAAGAATTAAGAAATAAAAAATTCATGCTGTAATTAGAATTTTGCATAATAAAATTAAAAAAGGTGTTTTCTGATAACATCCGGAGTCTTTTCTAACAGAAAACCACGCTGGAAGCAGGGCGTGTTAATTATGCACCAGAGCCTTAAGGTATGAAACCTATACACAAGCTTGCAAAGAGGATTAAACACCCAGTTTGGTTGATGTGAAAAACTTTTTAAGGTTTCAATTTTTCATATCCAAATTACAAAAAAAAAAAAAAAAAAATAATCAAGAGGGGAAAACAAGNATTAAACACCCAGTTTGGTTGATGTGAAAAACTTTTTAAGGTTTCAATTTTTCATATCCAAATTACAAAAAAAAAAAAAAAAGTTGATCCAGAGAGGCAAAGCAGTGCATTATTTATTTAGACATTTAATGAATAACAAAATAGCAGCTCTATCCAAGCTGTAGGTAAGCCAAGAAATACTTTCCTCACAGCCTTATATATTTGCAACATTAGAAAACAAACAGGTAGTCAACAAGGGAAAATCTGATCAATTCTAAAAGAGCCAGTCCTTGGTGTAGTGCTTGCTCACTGCTGCCTTCCAGGCCCCTCATACAGGGTCAGGACATGGGGAAAATCATGCAGATGATTTTGTCCTGGGCTCTTTGGTTCAAAACCCAATAGCTGATGGTGAATCTGTTGGGATATGTCCTGGTATAAGAAGGCAACAGTAGCAGGGTATTCCCAGCTGTTCCTTTATCCCACATAAGGTTGGGCAATGTTGCTGTGGTTCTGCTTTTTGCAGCTCACTGGAGTCTCCTGCACATTGTTTTACTTTATTTGGCCATGTTTCCCCTGCTCAGCTCATCTCTGTTTCTGTGGAAGACCCAACTCTGCCTGCTGTGAGAGCTATCCAGATGTTGGACTTTGGTCTATATCTTTGTCACTATCAATTTTGTCCAGGCTTTATTGGTGATGAGACTGTAAGCCCAAAAATGTTCTGAAGCCGAAGGTCCAGACAGGAACTGTAATCGCCCTCCTCTGAGTCCCTCTCTCACATGTTCATATCCAAAGACCATAGAATAATAGAATTGTTTGAGTTGGAAAGGACCTTAAAGGCAATTCAGTTTCAGTCCCCTGCCATGGGGAGGGACACCTTCCACCAGATCAGGTTGCTCCAAGCCCCGTCCTTCCTGGCCTTGGACACTGCCAGGGATGGGGCAGCCACAGCTTCTCTGGGCAACCTGTGCCAGTGCCTCACCACCCTCATAGGGAAGGACTTCTTCCTAACATCTAATCTAAATATCCTTCTGTCAGTGTCCTATCCATCCATGACCCTGTGTTCTATCCATCCATGCCCTTGTTAAAAGTCCCTCTCCAGCTTTCTTGCTGGCCCCTTTAGGTACTGAAAGGCTGCTCTCTGCATCCCTCTCTTCTCCAGGCTGAACAAGCCCAGCTCTCTCAGCCTGTCTCCATATCAGAGGGGCTTCAGCCCTCTGATCATCTTTGTGGACTTCCTCTGCGCTTGCTCAAGCATGTCCACATCCCTCTTGTGTTGGGAGCCCCAGTGCTTGATGCAGTGTTGCAGGTGGGGTCTCACCAGAGTGGAGTAGAGGGGGAGAATCACTTCCTTCGATCTGCTGATCATGCTGCTGGTGATGCTGCCCAGGTCACAGATGAATGTGTGCACTGGAGATAATGACAATTGATGCTGGCAATGGAGGAGCCTTGCTACCAGCCTGGCCTGGCCCTCAGCACAGGCTGAGTGCTCTGACCTTGCAGATGCTAGCTGTATTTCCACCATGTCTGGCTTCTGGCTCACTCTTTGGGGATTGGGTGCTGTTCTTTCCCTTAGTATTGAGTTGTGTATGAATGAATAGCAACAAACCGTTAATTATTGTGTTACCGAATGTGGGCCACCTTGAAACTCTTCAGGGCCATTTTGGGGGGAATTTCTGTGAAGTCTCATCCTTGTGTAGATCAGTAGGGAATGTAGGGTTAGGGGAAGAAGAGGAGGACTGCACTGGCTGTTGTGGGTTGGAAAAAAATAGTTGTAAAAGGCAGCTGCTTTGAAATATTTTGGCTTTCAATATCAGGTAGCTCTAATTACTGTGTATTTGCATGCCTGAGCAAGATACTGGTGACATAAAGAGTCAAAGGCAACAAACATCTGTATTATTACTGTGTCTTCCCTCTCTTGGCTGAGTAGGACATAACAGTAAATGATGGGATATGTGATACAGTGAAGTGTGAAAATTCCTGCCCTAAATTAAATTGGTGCTGTATAGACAAATTATGTGCAATATGAAATGTGAGTGCCACCATAAACATATCCTGGTAATGGGGCTTGGGTGTGGTTAACTCTGCCCTGAGTTAGAGGGATAGATTGGGTTAACTCTCAGGTTTTTTGATGCTAGCATATGTGATTTGGTGGCATCTGAAAACTACACCAAAAAAAAAAAAGTCTTTGGCTAACCTGGTCTGATTCAGCTGGTGATAACTGTTTGCAATTGATGTCATGTAAGCTGTGCACACCCTGCTGTTACGAGCTGTAGCTATGGCAACATAAAATTTAACATATCCTGTGTATGGGGATGAGTTTGTCTTAGTGTTTGCATAAATCTGCTTAATTGCTGTCTTTGAAGCTAATTGTCATCCAGAATGAAGATGGTATTTGCTATGTGGTAAGAAATCATACAGTAATGATGGTACTATTAGCAGAGATATTAATAACTATGGTTATACTTAAAGCTGCTTATATCTGAGAGAGATGAGTCTTCAATATTATTTGCCAATATTCACAGAATCACAGAATGGTTTGAGTTGGAAGAGACCTTAAAGATCATCTAATTCCAATCCCCCTGCCATGGGCATGGACACCTTCCAGTAGACCAGGATGATAACAGGTGGTAGATGTGGCATGGAGAACATGATTAATGTTAGAATTGCTGTCAAATAGCTTTGGTCCTTAAATTGATAATTGGTCTTTTGGAAAGGGGAGAGGGAGGACAGGTGACAGCTACAGAGCAGAGGTGGGCAGGCAGCAGTGCAGCCCTGGTATGGGAAGGTGTTTGCTTGGCCTGAGCTGTCGTTGCTTTGGTTTGGGGCATACAGTGGGATGTGTGATGCTCTGCCACTCTTGTCTGCAGGCACATACCCTGCTGCTCATCACACCACGCTGAATGGTGGCAGTGAGAGCACTGGCCAAGTGTTTACATAATATTGCCTGCAGAGCTTGGGAGTGATTCTGTCCTCCTGCCCACGTCTGCAGCACTGTCTCTCCCATCTGCTGATATGCACCCAGATTTTTCCAGCCTTTGCTGTGGGTTTCAACCCCTTCAAATTTATGATGGAAATAAAATGCTTTCAAGTGAGCATTTTCAGTGGAAACATTAATTGGTCAATTATAGTAACTATAATTGCATGTTACCAAAGTACTTAGGAAGAGGAGAGTACTCTGTTTGCTAAAATACACAGCACCTAGCCATTAGAAAGAAAAATGAATTTGAACCAGAAAACATCTTCAATTTAGGTCCATCTCTATTTAGAAAATACTTTAGGACTTTCATGTAACTCCTAGAACAATCCCTGTTAATGGAACCAGAAGAGCACCAGAGGTTCAGATCTGTCTTTTCTCATTCCACTGCCCCTTAGCCCCTTTTTCTCCTTCCAACCTCCAGCTCTGTCCTGTGCCTAGATCCAGCAGGACACCTGTCAGCGAATGTCATTTTCTCCTTATGCCCTTGGAGCACAGCTGTGCTCCAGTTCTGAATTCCCCAGATGTTTACTGCATATGTTACGGCAGCGCAGCAGTGAGCACGGGAACAAAAGTGGAAGATGAGTGTTCAGGAAAATCTGGTTTGGTTTCTGGTGCATAAGACTAACTGCATTCCTACCTTTATTTCCATCTGAGTTGCTTCCTGCAGGGAGAGGTGTGCCAGCCAAGCATGTTGCCCAAAGATTTTGTTCTGAAAGGGAATAGATTACGTGAAATCAACTCTAATCTGATGTGCAGCTGTGTAGCTTTTACAGCTCACCTGGGAATCATAGAATCATAGAATAGTTAGAGTTGGAAAGGACCTTAAGATCATCTAGTTCCAACACCCCTGCCATAAGCAGGGACACCCCACACTAAACCATGTCACCCAAAGCTTCATCCAGCCTGGCCTTGAACACCACCAGAAATGGAGCATTCACAACTTCCTTGGGCAACCCATTCCAGAGCCTCACCACCCTAACAGGAAAGAATTTCTTCCTTAGATCCAATCTAAACCTCTCCTGTTTAAGTTTGAACCCGTTACCCCTTGTCCTGTCACTACAGTCCCTAATGAAGAGTCCCTCCCCAGCATCCCTAGAGGCCCCCTTCAGATACTGGAAGGCTGCTAGGAGGTCTCCATGCAGCCTCCTCTTCTGCAGGCTGAACAGCCCCAACCTTCTCAGCCTATCTTCGTACGGGAGATGCTCCATTCCCCTGATCATCCTCGTGGTCCTCCTCTGGACTTGTTCCAACAGCTCCATGTCCTTTTTCTGTTGAGGACACCAGAACTGCACACAATACTCCAAGTGAGGTCTCCTGAGAGCAGAGTAGAGGGGCAGGATCACCTCCTTCGACCTGCTGGTCACACTCCTTTTGATGCAGCCCAGGATACGGTTGCTTTCTGGGCTGCAAGCGCACACTGCAGTCAACTTATGTTCATTTTCTCATAGACTACCACTCCCAAGTCCTTCTCCACAGGGCTGCTCTGAATCTCTTCTCTGCCCAACCTGTAACTGTGCCTGGGATTGCTCTGACCCAGGTGTAGGATCTTGCACTTGGCATGGTTAAACTTCATGAGGTTGGCATCAGCCCACCTCACAAGCATGTCAAGGTCCCTCTGGATGGCATTCCTTCCCTCCAGCATATCCACCGAACCACACAGCTTGGTGTCATCGGCAAACTTGCTGAGGGTGCACTCAATCCCACTGTCCATGTCAGTGACAAAGATGTTGAACAAGACTGGTCCCAACACCGATCCCTGAGGGACACCACTCGTCACTGGCCTCCAGCCACACACTGAGCCATTGACCACAACTCTTTGCGTGCGGCCATCCAGCCAGTTTTTCATCCATCGAGTGGTCAGATGGTGAAGGTACAGCACCAGAAAATACTGCCAAGATAATTTTTGAAGAGACATCTAGACATTTTCAGAGCAGTAAAGACTTTTGCTTTCTACATGGATGATACAGTATTTTGCTCAGCAATAAGTTTTTAAATAAGACCAGAATGCATCTGGGGAACATTAAAAAAGAAAAAGAAATAGTGAAGGATCATATTCTTGAAGCAATTGTTGTGTTGTCATTCTAGGTATCACATAAAGAGAATGACATTCAGCTGATTATAATTGAAACTTTGTATCTCAGAATTGACTTTTAAGGTGCCCTTGAGCCAGAGCAGTTTGCAGGAGTTTTTTACCCTGCAACAACACAGAAAATATCTCCATTTCAGCACTGGACTCCAGAAAACACTGGACCCTGAACAGGCTTTGCAGGGGTGTGATGGTCATGATGGGCTTTGCACCACAATGGGGAGTTATTCCAAACAGATTGTTTCTACTCTGAGTTTTTCATGGGTGTTGCCTTCCCAGTCTGAACTGTGTTTTAGATTTTTGAATCATGTAAAGAGGCAGTTTCAGCAAAATGTTTGTCCTTGACCTCTTAATCCTGATCCTCAGGGGGGACCTGCAGTACAGCTTCCAGGAGTGGAGTGGAAAACAACTCTCAGCTCTGCAGGAGATGAAAAATTGGGATCTGTGCCAATATTGCTGTATGATACAGACCATACATTAGGGTCCTTCATTGCCCTTTCCTGATGCTAACCCTTCATGCTACTGTTCAGGAAAATTTTCCCATGCTAAAATACCCCTTTGAAGTTGCTTAATTATATTATCATAATTAACTAATCATGAATGTTGCCTCTCTGTTTCTTACCTGAAGAAGGACTCTAGGGCCTGCACTAGTTTCTGGTGTAAAACTATTTTATGCTTGTGCAATGCATCCCTCTCTCCTTGGGGCTGTCCTGCTGTCAGGATATCAGGGAGCTGCAATCTGGCACTGTTGGGCAAGGAAAAATGCCATGGGAGTTACTGCCCTGCCAAAGGTCAAGATGACTTCCTTCAGCACTACTTCTAATTTCTGGTTAAAACATAATCTGTATTACACTTATGTCATCTAAAAAAGAAAAGAGCTATCTTTGTCTTAAAGTCCTCAAGAGGACTGCATCCTATGTGTCCCTTCAGGGTACCATCGTGCTACAATCGGTGGGTTATCACTCCATTGCCTGTCACTCCATGTGTCTACAAACACACATCTGGTTTATGAAATGCTTGTTTGAGAGTCAGCTTAGAAGATACTGATTGACTGTGGAGGACCAGAGATGACACTGTTGTTATGTACCCCTAGAATTTCCATGCTTGATCAGGATATTGTTGATTATTTCTGCTATATATATTGTCTTTCACCCCATCCCTCTTATCAGTAAAATTACAGGAAGAAAAATTCTTGGTGAAGTCTGGGCAGCTTTTCATCCTCCTGCCTGTACTGTAGTTCCCAGCAGCCTCAACTGCACTCAGGTCTAATACCTGTGAAATTTCCAGTGTTCCACAGTTACTGTTCCTTGCTGGTTGTATCCTTATATAAACCATCATCTTCATCTCTGTGGCTGTATTCTGCCTCATTTCAAAGGCATCTTTCTCTTAAAGTATGTTTTTTCCTTCTTAGCTTTAGATGGAATGAGGAAGTGGGAGCCTGTGATGGGGAGAAGGAAGGGCTTGCACATTTTCTCCTTTCATATTTCAAATGGGCTTGCTTTCTGTTCTGCCATAGTTGTTCTTTGCAAGCCTCAGTCTCCACAGTGACAGAGTCTGCTGTGCTTTCCTGGAGGCTGGCTGCATCTGAGGACTTTGAAGCATACAGTGAAAGAAGGAGGGGATGTCTAAGAAAGGAGTTTCATGGGTTTTCTGTAGTCCATAGTCAGGATTTACCATGGATGACCAATGAACAGAGTCAGTATGCAAATCAGGGACCTGTCTTTGTGACCTCTATCTGCTTACTCTCTCTAGTAGTTGCTGACTGACTTATTTGCTAAACATCCAATGGTGTATCCAGTGTGGCGTGAGACACTACCAAAGGCAAAGATCCCAGTGCTGTTCCAGGAATTCAATGATCCTTCCAGTAGCTTCCCATTAATAAAAGAAATGCTATTTCAGGTTGCTTCCAGCCTTCCAGAGAAATAAATGCTTGTGTGATATGATGCAAATGTGTGATGCATGGTCCTCTAATTGTTTTCTGAATGCAAATTTTAACAAAGGGCAATACAAAGACAGAAACTGTATGAAGCAGGCAAGAGCTGAACTGCTATGATAAGGAGCAAAGTAAGAATCAAGAGATTAAAGCAATTCTTGTAATACTTTAAATAAAAGTCTGTGATATCTACATGTAATTCTGATATCAACAAATACTGGCTTGGTTGAAGTGGAATTAATGTGAGAGAGGCAGAGATTCTTGCAGCTTAGCTTCCTTGTGGCTACAAGTATTTGGAGCTGAAAAATGTAAGGCTCAGCCAGGGCTGGTTATCCCCATGTCCCATGGTTGAAAGGACGGGTGAAAGGACAAGGCAGCTCACGTATTGTGAGGTGACATGGGAGTGTCTGGAGTGAGATAAAGTAAGTTTCCTCTTCCCCATTTATCCATCGTTGGCATGCCCTGCTCCTGATGAAGCTGTTGGGACTGCCCTGGCCTGGCAGGCACTCTACCCTAAACTCAGCTGTGTTCAGTTCTCCCAGGCAGCAGAAGGCAGCAACAGCCCCAGCCGTGGTCTCCTCCATGTTCTGTGACTGTCTGTGTGAGCTGGGTTCCCTCAGAGGTTGTGCGTGCCACCTCCAGGAGCTTCGTGGGATACGTGGTGCCTCCTGTCACTTCTGTACTGTGCTAATAGGACATGGCACCACTTAGCTGATGGGAGAACAAACTGTTATAGCTCTAGAGTCTTCACACTGCTCATGGGCTGCATGGAGGAAGGCAGAGAGCGAATAAGGCATCTTTTTTTTTTTTTTTTTGTCGGAAAAAAGGAAGGAAAAAGGGGCTGCTGAAGGTGGGTCTGTGACAGAGGTCAGAAGTGANGGAGAAAAAGCTTTTTTTTTTTTTTTTGTCGGAAAATAGGAAGGAAAAAGGAGCTGCTGAAGGTGGGTCTGTGACAGAGGTCAGAAGTGAGCTTGAATGTGAGTCCCTAGAGGAATAGGTTATGTAGAAATGAAGGCCACCAGTAGGCAACATCAATGAATGTTTGTGCACTGTGGTTTTCCAAGCAGCTGCTTGAGTCATAGGGCTAGATGATTTCTGGAGCTAGGTGAGGTTTTATCTCTTCATCACCTCCATTTATAAATAAATTTTAACTGAGAAAGGCTAGAATCCCAGTGTCCTTTCTCTGAAGTTCAGTGTCACCTTTTCCATTTTGAAGGGTGGTTTTACTCTTGTAAGTTACATTTTGGTGAATACTCATCCTTTCATACAGAGCAGTGGTTCCAGCAGGATGGTGGGAGTCTTGCACAGACTAGCTTTAGTAAGGCCATTTCTGTCCAAGTGGTTTGTATCTTGGCTGCCTTTTGTCCTTGGGAGTGTCCATGTGCCAGGGTGAAGGCTGGTTGTCTTTCTGGTCATATCTGATGCCTGTAATGGAACTCTTCTTTCCTCCAACAAGCTGTTGAAAAACCTTTGCTTGTAATCTTTAGAAGGGATCCTCCCATCTCCTGAACCATCCATTCCTCTGTGGATGCTGCTCTGCAGAAAGATAAGCTGTAGAGAGGAGAGTGTGGTGGAAGATAAAAGAGAAAAATTAAACCATTTATGAAAGTTTCATCAAAGCACTGTTTATAATGCTGAAGGGAATGCTCACTTACCTTGACACAAACTTTGTTCATAAACCAGACTTCATTGTTTTTCAGTGTTATTTCTGAAAGACTTTCTCAGCAGCCTGGCAACTTAATATAGACAAGCTCGTGATTTGCTTTCTTCTGCAACTAATCAAAATACTAAATATGGGTGTTTATGTGCCTTTTATCATCCTGAAGTTTTGTGCATGTAATTTAAGTTTGAGTAGGAAAAAAGTAATAAATAGTAATATTAGTCCTGCAATTCCTTCCCTGCTCAGAACATGAAGCTTCTGAGACGTTATAAACTCTAAAATACTGCTGAAAAGCAAACAAAAAGCCTGAGATCAAATAACTTCAGTAGAAGCCTTTTGAATGATTCTGAAAGCTAAGGATAACTGTTAACGTCATTAAATTGAGTCTGGATTTGATTCATGTCTTAGGAACAGGGATCTAGTTTCCATCCTTTCACACAGTTTGAAAAGAGTGTGATTACCTTTTGATTTGTAAGAATAAGTAATTTTGTTTACTTGCAGGGAGTAAAATTGCATAATTTTGTTCCCCTGTGGGTATATTCGTGTTTGCCCTTCAGCAGTGTCAGTGGGCTGATGAACTCTGTGCCTCACTGCAGAGCTCTTGCAGTGATAGCCATTACTCTTTTTAGGCTACAGTACCAAGTAAAACGCATTGCATGGTTTAAAAGGAGAATAGAGTTGGATAGAGTTGAGTCTGGTTTTACTTTCCAGCAGCTGCTCAGAAGTATCTTCAATAGTTATACAGATGGTATTTACAGCTACAGATGCTTTGCATCAAGAGTACTCAGTTCTTCCCGGCATTGGGCCCAGAGAAACTGAATGCAAAACCAAGATGTCATTCCAAGATTATGTTTCACAACACACTGACAATCCAGGGAGACTTTAAAGGCTTCACTGTTTTTGAAAAACTGCAGACATTTTTATTAGACAGATGCTCACAGTTCTGCAAGGCTGGACACTTCTATTCTTTGTACCTTCAGACTTCTACATAAAGGCTAGTTTCAGCACAAGAAATAACAAGAAATTTCTCCTTAAAGAAGAAAGGATAAAGCCAGATAAAAAACTTCAAAGCATGTACTATTGCTATATCTAGGAAGAAACAAGAAACTACGAGGCAGAATCTGCTATTAAAATCTGCTAAGATTTTCCAGGGAGAACACGTTTATCCTACTGACAATGGGGTCAAGCAGTTTCCTAGTTAATGTGAGTGAAGTATCCAACAAAAGACAGGGGTTTAATAGACAGACTTGTTGCTTGATAGTTTCAGATCTCTGCATGGTTTCAGCAGAAAAAAAATGGTTTATTATAAAATGTATAAGAAGTTTTATGTCACCTTAGGAAACTTTTAAAATATACTTTACTTCTTCAAAGGAGATCTGGAAGTTAAATCGAAGCTTAGAGATTACTTGGGTGCTCATTAGGAGTTGGTCTTTTTTCATCAGTGGTTTTTAAGACTCTTTGACTAATACAAAGCCTGTAATAAATTAATCCCTATATATTGTAGTTAGAGTGGAATGAGGAAATTAATCTAATAAGTATAATCAAAAGCATTTTGGATGGAGGAAAGGGCACTGCAAGTGCAACTGTAAAGTTTTTTGTCTCTCTCTTATCAGTCCACAGGCTTGAATTGTTCAAAGGGTAACAAAACTGGTCCTTGCTTGAGCAGGAAGCCCAACCAGTGCAAAAGTGTAAACTGATCTGTCAAGTGCATCACCAGTCTCATCTAGGTATTACAGGGATCAAGTATTTGTGGGTTATCTTTTTCATTTTAGCATCAATGTGTGACATAAATGAAGTCTTTTGGGGTAGGATCATGTTTCACAGCCTTAGCAAGCACAACCAACAGATCATGTCACCACTGCAAGGAAAGAGGTTTCTTTCAATTTAGTAGTGTATGTTGAAGGCAGGTTGCACTGCCAACTTTGGTTCTTTGCTAGGTCATTGCAGTGACCATCCACCTCCTGTGAGAGCACTGATGCTGAGCTGGAGCTGGCTGGAAGAGCAGTTTGGCTGCAGTGTGTGCTAATTGGGAAGGACTGGGATAACTGGGCATTCTCAGTATAAGACTTCAAGGATGAGCCATGAAATACCATGCAGCCATGAAAAATCACAGCGTGTGATTCCATGACATGTAAAAGCAGAGGCTTTCTCCAACTTAGGTTATGTACCAAGGGAAGAGCAGGCCACCGAAATTTATACGCAGTTCAGGCTTTATTCAGTTTTCCCCACTTCAGTTTCTGGCACTTTACAGTGTCCAAATGTGCTTGGAACCAGAAAGTTAACTCCACAATACCAACCGTGAGTCCAGCCCACCTGTCTAATTGTGAAACCTGGGGAGCTGCAATGCAACTTTGCCCCTGACATGTGGAAGGGGAAAAAAGAAGCCTTTCCATACTGAGGGAAAAAATAAAAGCTCAGTGGCAGTTTCGGAAACAAACCAACCAATCTTTTTACAACCCCTAAGAGCTTTGGGTCAAAATGGTCACAGCATGACTTGTAGTTAATTGGCAGATGGAGTTGTTTGAGGAAATTACAGAGGTAAAGGCAGATGGAAATGCAGCTCACTTCATGGCAGCAATTTGCACCTTGCAACCATTAGTGTCCTAATGCTACATCCTGCTCTAGGCTATTTGTCATACAGTGTTTGTTTTCTGACAGCTACTGGCATATGATGCTGGGTAATTCAAGTAGCTTGATTTTGTTGAAGGTTTTCCTTTAAATAAAAAAAAAAAAAAAAGAAAAAAGAGTAAAAAAGGAGCTAGAAGGGATGTTAGAGGCAGTGGGTTTATGTCTGTAGGATGCCTTCATTATTCACGCTCCGCTGCAGCAGATTCAGCATTGTGAAAGACACCAGAGTGAGTTCTTTCAAGTGATGGGAGATGATGACAGAAAGGCACACATTTCTACATTGCACTGCTCACAGAACTTAGTAGCATCTTCCAGTCAGATCCAAGCGTTAACACCATTACTCTGCCTTTTCTTGGTGTACAATTGGGATCACATACCCTCTGAGCAGTGAGTTGACTTTGTGTACAGGAATTGTTATAAACATACACTTTTGACAATCAAATATTCCAGATATAATTTGTAGCCAAAGGATCAGTTGTTGACTTATAGAAGTTTTGTTTTAATTATGTGTTTTCTGCCCCCGAGTATGTAAATTGTAATATTACATAAGTGTGGGCTGTGTAGCGGGTTTGAAATGATGCTGTGTGAGACAGAAATGGCAGTTTCAATACCAGACTGTGCAGGGAACATGATACATGGCTGACATGATGTCTGACATGGGCAGCAGCCTTCTTCCCACTCTCTTGCTGGAATTGCCTCTGCCTTTTAAGGCTTTCTGGAGTGGATAAGACAGGAAAACAAGTAATTTTAGAGAGAAGAAAGACATGAAAAAATACAGGGCAAACATTATTAAGATGGGATTCAGAAAGCAAACAAGTATAGGAGGATTCACAGCCTCTGAAAAGCACTCCTGATGCCTGTCTTTCATCGCCAAGTGTGCTGCCATCCCTAGACATGCTGCTTGTATGGTGCTTCCCACTTTGGAGGGGAGGAATGGCCAGTCGCTTAATAGAGAAATGTACTCCAACGCAGGTAAGCGTTACAAACACTTGTTAAACACAAGGTTAAATTAAGACAGTAAAAAGAGCTTATCTTCTCTGAGACTTAATGAAATAGAGGTATCTTATGAGTTGGGGATGTTGGTCAATGAGAAACTTAACACAAGCCAGCATTGTGAGCTTGCAGCCTAGAAAGCAACCATATCCTGGGCTGCATCAAAAGAAGCGTGACCAGCAGGTCAAAGGAGATGATCCTGCCCCTCTACTCTGCTCTCGTGAGACCTCACCTGGAGTATTGTGTGCAGTTCTGGTGTCCTCAACAGAAAAAGGACATGGAGCTGTTGGAACAAGTGCAGAGGAGGGCCACGAGGATGATCAGGGAACTGGAGCAGCTCCTGTATGAAGATAGGCTGAGAAGGTTGGGGCTGCTCAGCCTGGAGAAGAGGAGGCTGCGTGGAGACCTCCTAGCAGCCTTCCAGTATCTGAAGGGGGCCTCTAGGGATGCTGGGGAGGGACTCTTCATTAGGGACTGTAGTGACAGGACAAGGGGTAACGGGTTCAAACTTAAACAGGGGAAGTTTAAGTTGGACATAAGGAGGAAGTTCTTTCCTGTTAGGGTGGTGAGGCACTGGAATGGGTTGCCCAAGGAAGTTGTGAATGTTCCATCCCTGGTGGTGTTCAAGGCCAGGCTGGATAAAACCTTGGGTTGCATAGTTTAGTGTGGGGTGTCCCTGCTTATGGCAGGGGTGTTGGAACTAGATGATCTTAAGGTCCTTTCCAACCCTAACTATTCTATGATTTTGAGAACTGAGAGCAATGTGTGTCTCTCTTCTGCTTCCTACATCTTGTGGGTGACGGAAACACAGAATGAAAGGTTTCCCTCTGTGCAGCCCATTCATCGCAGCAGTGCTGATGTCCTGGCAGGTGCAGCAAGCAGCCTGGATCTCGGCAATTGCCCGTTGCACTTCATTTTTTAGCAGCCAGGGACAGTTTAAAATCTCCAGCTCTTGTACAGAAGCAATAACAGGGCAAATTGTTTGTCAAAGGCAGACCCTCATTTTCTGTTTTTCCATCTAACTGGGAAATTATGGCACAAGTTCTCAGAAGGAAACCAACTGCCAACTCTTGCGTTTATTTGTCAAGCCAGCAAAGCTCAGGGCTGTGCTCTTCTACTGCACAGGGAGGCATGTGCTTCATCTGCTCAGCCACTCCCCTGGAGATGGGTGGGACCACTGCAACCCAAAGTCCTGCCCAGCAGCCCGGGTGTGCACCAAAGCCTGAGTTCTGCATGGGATTTCTTCTCCTTCATGGTTTTCTAGACCTGATTTCATTGGTCTAACAAGGCAGGTGCTCTTGAAAAATCTTTTGAAACTCTAAAGTTTCTGTTGGCTGTGGTCACATTTGAGCATTTATCTGTACAGAATCATCAGCTCTGTCCTGCTGGCATCTCCAGCCCTTGCTAGCTGATACTCATGTTGGTATCTTTACAGGCAGGCTGTTGGAATTGCTGTGATGTTATAAGGGAGAAGCCTTGTGGACATCAGCAGGTGCCCCACTTGCATCCATCCTGGTCTTGTCGGCCTCAGTTTATAAACAAGATACAGCAACAAATCACGTTTGAGGAGCTGGCAGAGTATTGCATCTCTAGTATTGGCAGATTAAGTATGTCACTTTGATCTGTGGGAACAGCTCTGTGATTGTTCAGAAGAGATTAGAAATTAACCGTTCTGAAGGTTTAATTCTATTTTGGTTTATTCTTCCCCCTTGTCTTTTCACCCTGCATGGCTGCACTATGTGGCCATGTGTGGAGAACCAGAACACCAGTAACAGCTTGTCTTCATCCTTTTCCAGTGCTGCATGGTGACAGGTTTTGCACCTTACAAGAGTTAATTTATTGGTGTTATTACAATGCCCCAAAGTATGCTCAGCACATTCAAATATGTAAGTAGATGCACTTACCTCTGCGGAGTCAGCTGATAGACACAATTGTGATGTGGACATATGTGCTACTGCAAGGTGAGATATTGTTAAAAGCTCCTTCCCATGCCTCCCTAGGACCCTGTGCAAGGATGAGGAAGGACTTGGATGCTGTGCCCACCTGCACTGCTGTCAGTGGGTGATGGACAGGGCTGTAGCTCCATTACCTGTTAGCCTCATGTATGGAGTAGATGATCTGGCATGAAGTTATACGCTGTTGTTGATGTTATAAGCCAAAAGAAAGGTTTTCCTCCCTCTCTCTTTCTCCCAGGCTGCAGCAGGTTAGAGGATTGGAGTTCTGTGCCCAGGCTCAGTTCTGGGGTGGTGCTTCACATTTTTGGACATAAGTGACTTTCCTGGTAGCTCTCAGTGCCTGCCTGTCATCATAACGTTATATTCCATGCTGTCGGGCAGTGCTGGATCACTGCCTCTTTCACACAGCCATCTCTATAATGTTTCAGCTTTTGTATGCCAAAGCATGAAAAGCTGCACTTTTGAAGTGGAGGTTCTGCATTGCCCTCTCTGCTCTGTCAGCTCCAATTATTTTTGCATCTAACCAGACCCCTCTAAAATCACATTTCTGTGCAAAGCTTTTACACTTGCTGTTACAAAAAATGTGTTTTCCAGCTGGAGTTCAGGGAGCTGAATTTTAGTTTTTTGGCTTTGTGCAGTTGCTCTTGTCACCTGCAGTCCTTCTGCCACTGTTCTGGATGGAGATCTTTCCCTGTTTGCTTTGCAAGATTAATAATAGCATTATGGATGTGTCAGGGACCCCCTTTATGAAAATGCTTTCTTTCTTTCACCTAAGGCAATTAATTAGTAATACAGATCTTTAAGATTATTAGAATGATAAAGAAAATAGTGGTAAAAATACAGGAAAATGAATCTGTGAAATACAAAGGGAGTTGTGGCTCACAAACTCTTTTTTTATTCTTCACAAATTACATTTCACTTCCACCTCTCCAGGCAGCAATTGGCTTGATCCAACAGCTTTTTTGAAGGCTTATGGTGCAGTGCTTTTGTTCTCCATATTTTTGAGTTTGTATATTTGTATGTCAGTGCAGCCTCTGAGGGTGTCTTGAACTCTGGTTATCTTTCATGACTGCTTGTATTGATTCCTCTCATTAACACTGATAAAAATGTGCTGTCACTCATGTTATTGCAAAACTGCAGATAAGATTTCCCAGATTTGACTGTTGTTTTGTTTGGATAAATGGGTATCTCTTTGATTTACTCAACCAAATTTTCATAACTAGCTTGGCTAGCCAACAGTTGCCTCTGTCCAGTGGGTAAGTGGCATCAAGCTGATGGAGCAGCTGACAAATACAATGTTGGCCTCAACACTTGGCTGGTATCATCCCTGCGGATACTTGAGGGGAAGCTGCGCTCATTCTTTTCAGTGATATATAACCACTTCTGCCTCTTCTGTAAATGTGAGCCTGCTTCTTCTTGCTTATAGATTTACAGTACTCTAAAATTATAATAAGATTTACAGTCTTATTGTAAAATGCAACCTTTGTAGTATGCAAAACAGATGGTGGGTGCTTGGTGCATAAATGAATTTTGAAACATCTAATAAACCAACTACATTTAGAATTTGAACTAGGGAAAAATACTGGGTTTGATCATAATCAGTTATGCACATTTCTATCAGTGTGCATACTACTCTGCTTGCAGAGGAAGCCTACACCTGAGAAACATTTAACTTCGCAAACTGTATGAAAATCTTGTAATTCTAATATAATGGAGTTAAAAATTAATTTTATTAGTAGCATCAGAATTTATCAGAAATGTGCCTCCTTTATTTTACAGCATTTATAGAGTTTGCAGAGATAACCAGTGTGAGGAATTGCAAGTATTCAGAATAAGCCCAGAATGACCTCTAATTTAAATTTGAGTCATGACTGAACAGGGTTTTTAAATGTCAAGATGGCTGTTATGCTAAAATAAAAAAAAAAAAAAAAAAAAAACATTTGAAAAAATAGAGGCGAGAGANGAATAAGCCCAGAATGACCTCTAATTTAAATTTGAGTCATGACTGAACAGGGTTTTTAAATGTCAAGATGGCTGTTATGCTAAAATAAAAAAAAAAAAAAAAATGCAGCATTTGGAACAATTGAGGCCATCATCATTTTTCTGCCTTGGGCAAGTTAGAGTGAATTTTCCAATCAGTGGAGGTGAATCAGCTGGACTCCTGAAGGGAGACCCATGTGTGCACAGGAGGAGCTGGTTCACTGCCAGAGTACCAGAGAGGTGGGGTGGAAGTAATGGAGTACCTCTTATGGAGACAGGCTGAGAGAGCTGGCATTGTTCAGCCTGGAGAAGAGAAGCCTCTGAAGAGACCTTAGAGCAGCTTCCAGTGCCTAAAGGGGCCAACAAGAAATCTGAAGAGGGACTTCTGACAAGGAGATTTAGGGACAGGACAAAGGGGAATGTCTTTAAACCGAAGGCAGTTTTAGGTTAGATATATGAAAGAATTTCTTTCCCCTGAGGGCAGTGAGGTCTGGCACAGGTTGCACAGAGAAGCTGTGACTGCCCATCCCTGGCAGTGTTCAAGGCCAGGCTAGATGAGACTTTGAGTATCCTGGTCTAGTGGAAGCTTGCCCTGGGCTTAAACTATGACAAAGGTGTTCCTCCCTGTGGCAGGGGGTTGGCAGTATATGGTCTTAAATGTCCCTTCCAACCTAAACCATACTATGTTTCTATGATTCCATGACACCATCACCCGCTCTTATGACCTCCTCCATCTGTCTCTAATTCCTATGGGCCATCGGTCGGCAATAATTAAGAGAGACACTGCAGGGCAATTACAGTTGCAGCTGAATTGTATCTGCCACCTTTTCTGTCCCCTTTTGTTGGAGCAGAGGAAGAGACACCATGTAAGCCCTGCAGCTTCCAAGGTGTAGTTACCTGTGGCTTTTAGGAGACCTGGACAGTGCATTTCAGTCCTGACTGTGCTAACTTTTCAAGTTTGTGGTCAGATATGCTTCTCTGTGAGTTTCAGATGGTAAATGTTGCTGGCAGTCTGGAGTAAACATCAAAATTCTGTGATATGAATGCTATTGTTAGAGAAAAGGTCTTTTCTCAGGAGACAGGGAGTATGAACAGTGACTACAACCAGGATGGGAGGATGAGAGCTGCTGCAGCAGAGTGGTATTATAAGGGACAGAAGGTACCTGGCTCTTGAACACCACATACTGTTCAGAGCTTGTTGACTTGAAGCAGGATGCATTTGTGAACTGTGACTGCTCTGATCCCATCAAGCAGAGTTGTGGGTTTTCCTCCTGCACTGCAAGGGGAAGCAGAGACTCCCTCTGCAACACATGCAAAGTCCTCTGCCCCACTGACCCTGAGCAAAACCAGCATAAAGGCTCACTGTTTGGAATTAAGGAGCAAAGTTAGGACATCAAATGATGGATGTACATATACACATCAGGAGAATGCAGCTTCGAACTGGCCCTTTAGCTTATAAAAGTGAATATAGGAGAAGTACAAGTTTGGCATAATGCTGTGAAGAGGTAAATGGTTTTGTCACTGTTTTGATCACAGCCGATGATGGACGTAAGTCCTGAATCACCCCCTCAGTGCCTGGCAGCAGTTTGTGTTGTGATCAAAGAGCGAAAGACTGGACATTGCTGGAGGAGCAGAAAGCAACAGAGAAACCTTATTTGTTGGAGAGGTTGATGAGCATGTCAAAGAAGGAGCAGGATTTAATAAAAATCTGTGGGTAAAATGTTGCTGTTAAATATAAAACAGGGCAAAATATTCCATTAATTATATTTACAAATTGAGGAAATAAAAATAACATACATGATTAGCACATAGAGTGGATTAAATACCCCACAGGTGGATGTTTTCTATCAGAAAAATCTGCTTTTAAAAATACATGTAATTAAGAATCGGTTTTGGCATTTTGCAAGTCAAATATTTCCTATCCTAAATGAATTTTAAAAAATTAAAAGTAATAAATATGTGAACAGGATGCCCAAAGTCAGGGAATAGAAACTATAAATGGGGTGAAGTGTGTTTGGATATTCACATCAAGAAGTAGGTGGGAGGAAAACAAGGTGAGATGTTCGTTCTGATGAAGGACACCTTTTGGGGCAGAAGAAAATCGAGTGCTCTCTAGAGAAATGCCTCTGTGTGCAGGTAGGGAGGGCACTACAAGCACTTTGGGTTATATCAAGAAGATATAATTATTTTACTACAAACTGCATCTCCTAAATCATTTTACACATTGAGATACTAACTAGATCTGAAAATGAAAATTCTTCCAGCAAGTCAAAAAGAAGAAACCTGAGATGAAACAAAGCTGACTAGTTCATAGTGGAACTGATGTCTGTCAGTGGAAAGTAGTGCTTTACATTTTAAGGTAGTTTGCTATGCATGGGAAAAGCCCTGACAAATCCAGATTTTTCAGTTATGTGTGGCCATGAAAACCCCAGCAGACACACTTTGTATTCAGAGAGATCTGTAAACATTGCTGTTTGTGCATGTAGTTTCTCTATAAGACTTCAGGGAAAAACAAGTGTCTAAAATAATGTTTGCCTTACTGAAATAGCATTTACATGGATAAACATGGCATTTTCCAGTAGGGAAGTGATTATTAATGACAAGGAAATACAGCCTATCTCTGCTTATCCATTTGGGATATTATTGATATCTGCCAGTGAGTTACCCATGACTGTGCTAAGTTTGATGCAGACCTTCTCAGTGCTCATTTTAACTGCCTATTTATCAATGATAGGACCATCAATAACTACATGAGCTGTTTGTCTTATCATCATTTTCTCCACAATAATGAACTTGAAATTTTCTCTCTTCCTACAGTAGAATCATTGTAAAGGTTCAAAGCTTGCATTTCAACTCTGCTGTTGCAGTTAAGAGATCTATTATTCTTCATAAATTGCTCTACAAAGCTATTAACATGTGCATCTACTCCTCAGAAGTAATGAGATTAAAAGAAGCTGATGGGCTTAGGTAGGGAAGGTAGTGGTGGGTTATGATGTGGGCTCTAATTTCATTAAGGGAACCTCTTGTTTGCCTTTTTCATAAAAAGTCTTGTTAAAGGAAAGGTGAAAACCAAGAACAATTAACATGGTCTTTTATGAAGGCTAGGTTATTGAATTTTTTTAATTACTCTTAACAAGATTTCTTTAACCCAGTGTTACACAGTACAAAGGGCAGGATAATGTGTTCTCTGGGGAATTCAGCTGAGTAAGATGGAATCAAAAGAAAATTGCAAGGAAATGGGTTTCCTGACATCTCAATCTTTCCAGCCTTGCCTTTGATGAGGGGGAGAGCTGTGGGAAGCTGACAGCAACACTTGCCTACTGTTGCAACTTCTAATGCAGGTAGTTTGCCTAGTCTGAAGCATCACAAAGTGTTAGGGTGTTATCCGAAGAGCCTTTTCTTTCCTCTGTTTGGTGCCTGACCTGCAAGCTCACCAGAAAATGAACATTTTGTTTCTGCCTTTGGTTTAAAAGAAGTGTAATCATTTATCTCATTCCATAATTAGAGATGCTACTGCCATTGTCTGGACTACTTCTAGCTATGTCCAAGAAATCATCTCTATACACTCACTGACTTTAAACCATTATTAATGACAAGATTTATATAGCTATATAAATAACCCATCCCTTCTCAATCATTGCACTTTTTGAACTTTGAAGGTTTGGCTCTGATGAGCAGCCTCATAAAAGGGCATAGGGAAATGTAATTCACTTATTAATAATTTGTAATGTGTTCTGCTAAGCATCTAAAGATCAGAATCTACAGTAAGTTTTGAAAAAGGATCCAAGCTATCATTTGATTTTAATCAGAAGCTGAGACATGCTCCAGGGCATCCTATGAAGAGAACAAAATCCACGTGCTTCCTCTTTGCATCATGGTTTTGTAAAATACCATAGTGAAACCCAAACTAAACTACATCTCGCTCTAAGGAACCTGTTCTCAGCCTCCCAGGTCTGGAATTGTTGAGCCAAAGAGGGTTCCTCATGGATACTGAAGCTCCATGGACCTTGGGGAAGTTCAATGCAGGCAGATGTTAACACAGCTTTAGTTTTGATATGGTTGATCATTGTAAGGTACTGGGGCACACATACATTTCATGTCTGTGTGAGATGGTGGGTAAGTGGCAATGCACCTCAGCTGCAGACCTGTTCCCTGACAGCAACGTCAGATCCCCTGGGGAGAGAAATTGGGCTGTCTTCCCTGCAGCCTTCTCTTGCAGCTTGTTTATTACTCTGTAACAAACAAACATATGTGTTTATTGTTACTAGTATTAATTTTAATTCATATATATATATATATATATACACACCACTGGTGAAAATTCTAGAGTACAAGCGCTGTGAAGAGCGGCTGAGGAACTGGGGTTGTTTAGCCTGGAGAAAAGCTCAGGGAGACCTTATTGCTTTTCTACAGCTACCTGAAAGGAGGTTGTGGCAAAGTAGGGGTTGGTCTCTTCTCCCCAGGTAACAATCAATAGGACAACAGGTAATGGCCTCGAGTTGCACCATGGGAGGTTTAGAGTGGATATTAGGAAAAATGTCTTTATCAAAAGGGTTGTGAAACACTGGAAGAGGCTGTCCAAGGCAGTAGTGTCATCACCATCCCTGAAGGTGTTTAAAAGATGTGTAGATGTGGCACTTAGGGACATGGTTTACTGGTGGACTTGGCAGTGCTGGGTAAACAGTTGGACTCAATGAGTTTAAAGGCCCCTTCTGACCTAAATGATTCAATGATTCTACGATTATATATATATTCCTACATATATATAAAGGCAGATCATTTTACACCAATGATTAGGTGGAGGTGCAGAAGGTGCAGAGAATTGGTGAAGCCTTGAAAGTCCAGCACTGCTCCACTGATGCGTGTGATGGAGAAGAGAGCACATCAAGGGAGATGAGATGGATGTGAGAGCCTAGAAAAATGCTGCAGCTTTTTAATAGATTGAGTTTGCATTTGTCAAGGTCCCAGAAGGGATGTTGCAATGATCATGATGAGAGCCCTGCTGATAGTCTTACCTGTGTGGGTGGATGTGAAGAGCTGTAGCGTGAAGAGATTATTCAGGAGAAAAAAAGTGAGCAAGAATTAGATGCTGTCTGGATGTGAGTGCTGCTGAAGAGAACAGCCTGGTTTGTGGACTCAGGGAAGAAGCTTTATGAAGTGGCTATGAACTGAGTGTTTAGCAATCTTGGAAGGAGGTGGTGGGACCACAGCTGAAGAAAGGGCTGGGGCAAATGCCACCAGATAGGCAGAGCAGGACAAAACTAGAGGGTGGATCAGATCCAGGATCTGGCCATGTGCTTATGGAAGGAGTGGGAAAGCCAGAATGGAGAAGAATATTCAGGTAAACTTATTGTCACAATCTGGGAGCAGGAGGAGAAGGAAGATGGGGCTGTGTCACCAAGGAGCATAACAAGGGCAAGTAAATGTTCCATGCACACCACATCAAAGAATGCAGAGATTTGGAAAGGCTCTGCTGGTGCCTCTGTGCCAGGAGGTGGAGGAGCACATCTCCTCCTGTCTGGAGAGGAGGGAGGGGTGCCTGCAGCCCTGCCAAGGGCTGGGCAGAGGCTTCTCACAGGCCTCTGGGGAATGCAGCATGGGAGGACCTGCTGCAGGCATCCTTCCCAAGAGTGCTTGGGCTGAAGCTGTACTGCTGCTGAACACAGGCTGATGGAGAGAGCCCTTTGCAGCTGAACTGTGCACTGGAAGGCCTTCAGATCCAGTACAGAGAATGGCCATGTGCATTTGTAACATACTGCCAGGAGAACTGAAGCCTGGTGAAGTGCAAGAAGCATTATCTTCATCCTTAATCCTTTTCTTCAGTATGGCCTCAAAAATTACTTCAGAAGGGTTTTGCAGTGTTGAACTGACCTACAGAGCAGCGGTAAGTTGGATGGGTAGGATCCATCACCAACTGCTACATAGGCTGCAGTTGCTGATGATTTTTTCCGTTACTGAGGATGACAGTGCAGAGCCAGAGATACCACAATGGGTTATGATGGGGTGGGGTCAAAGCAGTTCTCCATCACTCCTGAGCCATGTGTAGCACTGAGATTTGGTGCATTGAGGCTGGACAGTTACTACCATCAGTGTTGATGCATAGTCTTTGCAGGGAGTACAGTATATCAGCTCGCAGCACCAGAACGCCCCAAAGTAATCAGAGTTGTTGTCACGGCTGAAAAGTGTGGAGGGCCCATGTACTTCTATCATAATTCTTGTGCTATCAGGGAATAATGCTCAGGGGACAGAAGTTACCACTTACAAACTGAAGTAGAAGTTAATAGCCTCTTTTGGAATGAAATCATGTGAAGTTCAGTGTTAAAGAGCACCTTCTAACCCAAGTTGCTTTTTTATTTAAACTGCTTAAGCAGCTGCATTTCTATATCAAAATTTCACTGTCGACTTGATTGCTTGTACTAGTATTTTCTGTCCTTAAAATGGCTGTAAATGCTTTCTCCAACCACATAGCATAACCAGGGAGTGTCCTGCCATAGCACTGAGCTAAAAATCAAGGTGGTGTCCTCTTTGGCTATCTTGTAGATTTTATTTAGCCTCTAAGCAATAGCAAGTAGAAATGCTGAACCCAGCAAAGTGCAAAACCAAATTATGTTTCTCTTTGTGTAAACACATGCATATGTATTGGGAATGTTTCAGGGAAGCAGTGGTACAGCCAGCCTCCTTGAGTGAAGGGAGGAGGGTAAGGTCCAATTTAGAGGGATGTTTGCAAACTGATTTGTGTTGCATGCATTGTTCTTAATGAAGGGTGGGTTATAAAATATTTATACATCTCTTGCTAGCAAATTTCTAATGTGTAATTTGCAGGTCTTTACTTTTCACCTTCCAACCACAGCTCTCTGAACTCCAGGACCCTCCCAGCTCCTTTCCTTTTCCCAGTTCAAAAGGGGAGCTTAAGCCCGACCAGGAGGTGGGGGAAGTTTCTGACTCAAGACAACAGAGCACCATACAGCATGCCTCCCCAGCCCTAATGACAAAGGCTAATTGGTATTATATCTCACCCTCCCACTCTGATGTCCTGACACTGTGACTCCCTGTGCATCCTGCCACCAGTTCCTGATGGACCTTGAAGCAGAGTTAAGTGGTGATGGAGCCTGGCACTGGGGTGGCCACTGTGCAAAGTGCTTTGGCAGGCAGCGCATGGCATCAGCCACCACACTGCAGGGCTGGTGCAGAGCAGCCATTGCTCAGCAGCCACCTGCTGCTGGAATGGAGCGTGGTGGCTGTGGGCTGCTGGCTGTGCACAGCCTGTGGTGCCAGGCAATGAAGTGCTGGCAGTCCTGCATACCCTAAGTGCCACGCAGAGCCAACCATGACATTTCCTGGGGCCTGTCAGCAGCTGTGTGCCCTGTACAGCCAATGCTAATGCTGACACAGGGTTTTTTTCTCCCCTGACAACTTGTGGAAATCCCTGTTCGTAATCACTGTCTTCAAATACACAAAGCAAGCAGTTTGGTTGGACTTCGGTTATTTTGCAAAGAGACTGCCCTGTCCTTGCTGCCTGCCTGCTTTCTAGTATCAGTGTCTGCCTGTGCTCTAGCCCAGCACAGGGATCCCTGAGCTGAGATCCCTGAGATGCAGGAGGTCCAGAGCAGGCAATGTGGAGCAACCAGGCACTTTTTGGGATGCTGCTCCCCAGAATGGCATCAGTAAGGCATCATCCATCCAGCTAAGAGCCTTTGGATACAAAGTTTTTGACCAAGGTCTATTCCAGCTGTTTTTCATAATGAAGTACAATTAAAACTGAACATCTAGTGAAGTACCTGGTGAGCTTGCTTAAATAAAAAAAAAGACTACATTTAATGATTGTCAATTTTACTGTGGTATAAAAACTGTTACGATGATGCATGAACCGTTGTGACTAGGAAGAGTGCAGAGGAATAAGGTTGGGTTAGCCTGGGCTTGAGCTAAGCATTGAGATATGCATTGTATGTTGCTGCTATAGCGTCATAACTCCTGGGTTTAACATAAGGGAGGTTGTTATACTTAGGCAACTGCCAAAACTGAATTATGCTAGTCGTTATGCTTCTGATAAGAGAAATGCTTTTAGCAAATTTAATTAGGAAGCTGCAAACTTTTGAGGAATTTAAATTAACTCATTGACAGTGAACCTAGAAATTATATGCAAACAGATTGCAGCTTGTTTTCAAGTGTTAATAATTGTTCTACTGATGAAAAATAAAAGTAATTATAAAGTAATTATATTTAAATTTAATAATTATTAAAATTTAAAAATAACAATAGCGATAAAAATAAAAATAATATGGTTTGCATTTTCAGTCTGCCTAAAGGCCCTGTTCCATGTATCAGTGACTTGGATCCAGCAAACCAGTGGTGATGCAGCAAAGCCTTGCAGAGCTGCGCCAGCTTGGTGCGGGCAGGGCAGCTCGGGAAGAGAAGAACTGGGAATGAACATGTGCTTTCAGGTGTGCTTGAAAGATCTGGGAGACCATGTTGGGCAGGAATTTCTCTACTTCCCCCAAGCACCTTTTCTCCTCCCAGCATCCGCTGCTGCCTCTCCCTTCCCCTGCAGCGCTGGATGTCAGCCAGCAATCTGGATTAACCTCAGCAGTTTCCTTCCTCTGGGAACTTGTCCATCTCTTTCACCTTCCCATCTGTTAGTCCCCATCTAAGCTGTTTTACTTCTAGCCTGCTGGGGAGTGAAAGGCAGGCAGGGGGCTCTCTGTGAGACCAGCGACTTTACTGAAACTGGACAGACTCTCCAGGACCGAGGTCAGAAAGCATCTTTGCAGACATCTGGCAAAATGTCATGGTAAATGCAAACCAGGGAAGGTGCTGCCCACAGCTTCACTGGCACATCGCTGTCAGCAGAAGGCCAATACTGGAAGCTGTTGAGTACTTGGAAAGCTGGATCCATGTGCCCAGCCTACAGCACAGCACCTGAGACAGGGTCTCTCAGGGGTGCTGTGCTGTGATCTGGGGACTTGAGATCAAGGTTTGCCGCAATGTCAAATTGCTGTAGTCTGCAAGGTGGCCCAAATTAGCATCCTGCCTTTCAGAAGGCAATTGTCACACTTGCTGTGAGCTCTGATCTCACTGTCTAGAATCCTAAATCCCACTGTCACTGTTATCCCAAATGTGAACCAATAAAATCTTAAAATCTTCACTGAACTCCTCTCTTGAGCTATTTAAGAACTTTTCATATTTAAGAATGCTTAGTTAAGCATGCTATAACAAGTGCCAAGGTTAAAGACCCCATTACTTTAAAATGTTGTGTGTGTTTTTATGTCCCGTGTTCAAGGAGTGGTGCAAAACCCATCAGAGCCAGGGAAAAGCCAGCCAGTTGATTGTTTTTTACACCCTTATTCTTTATTTCTTCCTTTGACACCCTTCATTCTGGAGGCTCATTAGTAATGAAATGGTGGCAAGATGTCTGTGGCCCTTTCCCCATTGTGGGAAAGCAGAGTAGTAAGGAGGGATGAAAGAAGTGATGTATAGCTTTGGGAGGTTTATAGGGATTTCCTCTAAGTCTTAGATGTGGCAGAACAGGTGGCAAAGTCTTTACATTGTCCTTCTGAGAGAAGTCACAAAACTTTTCTGTGTTTTAGAAGAGAAAACAGTAACTGGATCCCTTTGCAGCTGGGCTCAGTTCCTGACCATCCCAGTGTCCATATCCTGGGCTTTCTCCATGATGCTGGTGTCTCCCTGGGGTGCAGGGGCCCTCAATGACATTTCACAGGTGCCAAATGGAACAGAAACCTCCTTGGGACCTACCGCTCATGCTCCTGATGCTGCTACATCAGTGGTTGGCCTTCATGGCTGCGAGAGTGCCTTTCTGGTTCCTGTCCAACCTGTCCACATGAAGGTCTAAGCTGTGAGAACAGCTGGGCTGTACGTGGCCTTCATAGGGAAGCCAAGTAGTTTATATGCTCACAAATAATTTTTATGCCCAAAAAAAGAGAGACATCACAGATGTAGAAAAAGAGACAAAGTCTAATGATTCTTTCTGCTTTCTTCTGCCCCATTTTTTTCCTCAAAAAAGGGTCATAGGCAAGCACCTCTGAATAAAACTATGGCATAAGGTGTTATTAAGTGATATTGTTTCTTTTGTGTGTACTGTTGAGGAAAAGCAGGTTTTCCTTGATGACTTTTCTGTGTAATAGTCAGAAGTTTTGCAGTATTGTAATTAGTGGCTTAAACTTGTGTTTGTAAGTTAATCATTGAAGAGCTTACTTCAAAAAGCACTTTCCTTCAGGATTTTGTATCACCTGCAAGCTCTAGCTAACTTCTACATTCACTAGCAGGTAATGACCTAAAAATTAACAAAATTGTATGCTTATGCAGTCCATTCACTTACTCTGGGATGCAATTATTCTCTCTTGTGGGTTCTGGAGGATAAGAATAATATATTGAATCTGTGACCTAAAGGGCAGAGGGAAAGGAATTTGTTTGTTTAATGTTAAAAGAAAAAGGCACCCTTTCCTTCTTACCAGCCACTGCCTGTATAGCACATGCATATTTCAACATGACCATTTCATAAGGTTTTTATATCTCTTTCATCCAGTCTTGGTCTATCTTTTCTTTGTAAATCTTATGCAACCCAGAACAGGTCCTATGTCTGGAATGCACACGAACAAAGTTTTAAACTTTATCAGTAGATCAAATACATTAAAAATATAAGGTTCAGTTATATTAATGAACATTAAGATATGTAACTGTCATAGGTTTAAATACTCAGTCTAAAGCTGCCCTGGAGTTTGTCAGGTATCTGGACACAGCCTGCCTGCAGGATTTGCAGGCAGCAGGGAGAGCTGTGCTCCCTGTGCTGTCTTGTACCACCATGCTATTTCACAGCAACAATTTTTTGGGAAGTGATTATAGCCTGTGGCATATGGAGAGATGATGTCTCCATATATTGTTTTAGTTTGGTTCTCTGCTAGCAGTTAATTTTCCAAGATTAAATCAAGCTCTCAGCTCTGCTTTAACAGCTTGTTTCTCTTTTCAGGTTTGGGGTTTTTTTTCCCCCTTTTGCACAGTTTGACAGTTACCCACTCATGAGGCATGTAAGTAGATGATGAAGGACATGTAGGGATAGAACAAGGGGTAATGACATTAAACTGACAGAGGAGAGATTTAGATTAGATATTACGAAGAAGTTCTTCCCTGTGAGGGTGGTGAGGCACTGGCTCAGGTTGCCCAGAGAAGCTGTGGCTGCCCCATCGCTGGCAGTGTTCAAGGCCAGGTTGGATGGGGCTTGGAGCAGCCTGGTCTAGTGGAAGGTGTCCAAGCCTGTGGTGGCAGGGTGGAACTGGACGATCTTTAAGGTTCCTTCCAACCCAAACCATTCTGTGTTTCTATGTTGCCCATGTCTGGGAACTGGAGAAATGCTAGCAGACACCTTCCTCAACATAGCTTAAGGTGCTGCTTGCTATGGAGCAGTTTGGCTGCTGTGGAACACAGATGTGAGCACTGTTTTCTGTGCTGTATCCCACCCACAAGCATCTCTGCACTCTGCTGACATGGGCTTTCACTGTGGCACTGATGCTTTGGTTAGGCATTGCATGAAAGCATCATCCTTTTTTCCATTAGCCCCATTCAATGAATGTTTTTGGTGGTCCAAGGACTGAGGAGATGCCTGCCTCATTTTTACATTTCTCTCAGATGTGAGCCATGCCAGCTGGAAGCTGCCCGTGATCAGCAGAGATGAGACAAAGCTGTGTGAGCACAGTGGGGGTCAGTCTAATATTTCCAAGCTGATTATCATAATGCCTTAGGATTCCTTTTAGCTTTGTGTAGAAAGGCACAGAAATTGCAACCTGGCCAGCAGCCTGATTTTTCTGTATCATAGAACCATAGATGATAGAATGGTTTGGGATTGAAGGGACCATAAAGACCATTTGGTTCCAACCCCCTGCCTGGCAGCATCTGCCAGCAGTGCACAACCACTGCCAAGGGAGCTAGCTGTCTTCTCTAGCCATCTAGTTAAACATTTGAAGTGTCTCCATAATCTTCTTTACTTGAAATGTGATTTTGTGGTTTTGTTTGGTTTTTAGCTGATTGGGTGTAGGGCAAGTCAGAGACTGGTTGAGGTTGCAAGAGAACTCTGGAGGTTATCTGGTCCATGTCTGACTGGGTTTTGAGTATCTCTAAGGATGCACATGCCACAGTTCACTGGGCAACCTGTGGCAGTGGTTGACCACCCTCACAGGAAAGTGTTTTCTTGTGCTCAGAAATTTGGTATTTCTTAATTTATGACTCTTGTCCTGTCAGTGGGCACCACTGAGGGAAGCCTGCCTCCGTCATCTTCATTCCCTCTCATCATGTATTTATTTATCCAAATGGATAAGTTCCCCCTGTATTAAAATAGAAGTGTGGCTTGCAGATTACAGTGGCACTGGGGCGGGGTAATCTGTAATGCACTCTAGAACCATGTTCACTCAGAATGGTTACCCTAGTTCAAAAAAACTACAGTGTACAAAGTTCCTTCGGGGATTTTCTCTTTCTGCTAGAAATGTCTTTAATGGTGAGATCGAAGTCATGTCAGGTTAATCATAGAGTCATAGAATAGTCAGGGTTGGAAAGGACCTTAAGATCATCTAGTTCCAACCTCCCGCCATAAGCAGGGACACGCCACACTAAACCATGCCACCTAAGGGTTCATTTAACCTAGCCTTGAACACCGCCAGAGATGGAGCACTCACAGCCTTGCTGGGCAGCCCGTTCCAGTGCCTCACCACCCTAACAGGAAAGAATTTCTGCCTTATATCCAATCTAAACCTCTCCTGTTTAAGTTTGAACCCATTATCCCTTGTCCTGTCACTACAGTCCCTAATGAAGACCTCCTCCCCAGCATCTCTATAGCCCCCCTTCAGATACTGGAAGNCTAACAGGAAAGAATTTCTGCCTTATATCCAATCTAAACCTCTCCTGGTTCATCTGCTAGGGGAAAGAGCTTAGTGTGCTTATATAGGAAAAATAGATGAATAATGTCTAATCATGGGTGATCCCAAGAAATAGCTTTCTTAATTGACAAACTCAAGATATGTCCTTTTTCTTGTATGCAGTAAAATAAAAATGAGTGCTTAAATTCTACAGTGTCATGCTTCAGGCATTTTTGCTGGTCACATGTATTATATGCTGAAGTTGATCAGTACAATTCCATGTTTGGTCTTGCTGCTGATGGAAAAAGCCAGAGAGGTGTTCAAGCTGTGATAAACTGTTAGTTAGAGCAATCTCCAGCACAAGTAGGGAAAATTTTAGTTATTCTAGGAAGAAAAAAAAGGCAAGAATAAGAATTGTTTGGTGAATAACTGGGGAGGTCAAAACTTTGACTGGCAGTCCCAAACAAAATAGGAATTTTGCTTTTGTCCTTCTGGAAAGGAGTAATTTATTGATATGTGTCAGGGAAATAAATGTCTTTTAAGATTACCTGCAGGTGATAAAATGAATAGAACACGAATCCTCTGAAGCTGTGTCACAGATAACACCACTCTTTGAGATTGCTAGAAAAGTTCAAGAAGTGAAATATGGATATCTGCATCATCTGTGCATAGAGAGAAAGATGAAAAGGTGATACACTTCACTGGAAAGACCAGAGTGACTTCAAAATGCTGAGCATGTCAAGATGCTCTGCAAGTACTCAGTGCTACAAAATGAAGAGCAGCAGATTCTTCCTAGAAGGTATGTTTGTATAAATGTGGGGATAATCTATTAAGGATCAATTTGTGCCAACATTACTTAGTACTAAAAAGAGTTTCAGTAAGAACTGAGCTGGGCTTTGCTTCTGAGCTTTTGCAGCTCAGAAGTTACCAGATGGTTCTGCAGGTCACCACTATGGCTGCTTGCACTCCCTGATCTGCTCCAGTGCCCACTCGACCAGGTTGGCTTCTGTTGATTTTGACCATGATTTAAGCTAGTGAGATAATTCTGTCTAAAAGCAGATGGGCTCAGGAGCAATGAGGTGGCCTTTTTGAACCACTCAGCTGAAAAGGAACAAACTGCATCCAAGGGAAGGTGCAAAAATAGTGTTTCCTCCTCACTACTAGAAACTAGTAAGAAAAGTAGAAACAATAAAGGACTGTTTAATTAAACTGAGCAGAAGTGGGGCTGAAAATGCAAAGTAAAAACCCATGAAAATGCAAAATACAGAACTGATCATGGAAACCCTCTGTTCAGATGTGGCCTGATCCCAAGGTGCTCAGACATCATTTCTCATCTCCTGCTCAAATTGTACCAGGATTAGGCATCTTTGCTTTCACCCTCTCTGACTTGAGGCCGTCCCAGGCCATCCCCATCATGTCTGTGTGCCTGATGGTTTTTTGCGAGGGAGCAATGCTGTGTGTACCTGCCTCAGTGGGGAGGGGCATTGGCATTTGCCTCTTTGTAAGAGAGCTCTATGAATAAATGACACTGCACATCAATGATGTTGAGATGTTAGTGCCATTCAAAGTTGTATAAGGTGCTCGGTATTTTGTTTTAAGATTCCAGAAGATGGCAAATGCTATTCTTGCCTCCTTGTTGATTGGTGTTTGAGAATCAAAATACAAGAAGGAAATATGTGGTACAAGAAGCTACCACATAGCACCCAGCCATGTCTGTGGGAAAGTAAAGTCAAAGAACTTTGTGGGCTTTATCAGCTGAGCAAAACCTGAGGGTCGGATTTTATACCCTGATGGGTTTGAAGCACTGATTGAGATAATGAAATGAGAAAATAAATTGGAGTACAGGAAGGATATTGTGGTTATCTTTAGTTAGGGGTTATTGAACTTATGTATGCTAGATTTGTTTGCAGGCCTTCTCTCAATAGTCTGGAGTGAACCTAAATATAGGCTTCTGCAAAGATTCATTGCTGCATGGTGAAGACTTTCAGGGTAAAATGCAATGGTTTCTGTGCCTGTAACATTGGCATTAGCTGAAGGGTTGTGAAGCAAATACATGTGTGAAGCCCTTCTGTACTGTAATGATTGGTACTATTTTCCTCTTGAACATGAACAGCTTTGAGGGAGAGCCTTTAACGTAGCAGTAGCAAACACTTGAAAGTGATTAAGTCACATAGTGATGGGTGGGTGAAAAACAAGCACTGCTATCACTGACTGCTCTGGAGGGGAGGATCTGCAGTCTCCTCTCCTCCCCCACCTCACAGTTCAGCCCCAATGCCACTCTTAATCCAGAGCATTGCTGGCAGCAAGGAGCATCAGCCCCACTCCTACAAGTGCTCCTTCCACCAGTCCTCCAACTGAATGGGGCTGGCACTGGCTAAATCTCTCCAGGGCAGGATGATTCAGTGCAGAACCTCTCCAATTACACATTGTGGTCACAAATTAGTGAATTGAATCAGTGACGAAAGAATTACAGATCTGCAGAAATAAATTTGCTTATGCCAACAGTATGAGTTCCAAATGCTACAGAAATGGGATTTGCAATCAGAAATGGTTGGGAACTGCTAGTGTAAAGGAGGTATGAGTGTGAAGGCACTGAGGCTTCTCAGTTCCTGTCTTAGCTGTCCTCTCCTGAACGGCATAGCTCACCCTCTAATCTCTGAGACACATACCTCGGTGTATCACCCATCTTAGAAAGATTAAATGAAACAAATGTTTAGTCTGGAGAAAAGTGATTCTAGGACACAAGACAAGAGTCTTTTTTATATCTACAGTAGCCCCATCAAGGAGGGAATAAAGTACTTTCCATGGCTCTTGCAGGCAAGGCTAGGAGCCAAAATTACAACAAAGAGAAGCTGAGTTAGATATAGGGGAAAGATGTTTTTTTTTCTACAGGGTGTTGAGAGACCTCAAAGTCATTGCTGTTAAAGGTTTTACAGTAATGAATGGTCAAACATTCAGTGAGGACAACCTGGGTTTTCTTCATCCTGCATTGGGGTACAGGGAGAAGATAGCTGACTGCTTAGGTTCCTTTCAACCTTCCATGTTATGATTGTTAGATAGTATTAAATTACTTATAATGTGCTGTGTAGTAACTTTTTAGATCAGGACTTAAGGAGCAAATGTTAGAGCACAAGTGGAGGTGGAAGAACACTTGGGAAAATCACTACAGAGAGATTTTCTCAGCAAAATAGTGTCACATTTCAGCAGCTTACTAGAAGCCTAGATTGTTCAAAAGGGCAACTAAACCATCAAACATCTATAATTAACAAATCATTAAAATGGTTATTTTGTCCTATTGATGAGAGACTTATTTATTTTATTTTTTTTTTTTCATCTTGAACCATTCCAGAGCAATCTTGGCCATTGCGTAGCTGGAAGGCTAAGCATCAGAGAACAATGAAGACCAGTAGACCAGGGCCAGGGCAGAATGCCTGGGAGTGCTTGTTGCAGAGGAAAATGTATTACTGTGGTAGGAGTGGGGCTTCTTTCCCCTTCAGAGAAGTTTGAAACGGGTAACCTTAGAAAAGCTATTGCTATTTGTAGCCAGCTTTTAATGGATCATCTCAAAAATGGCTTAAGGTTTCTTCATGACTTTTTATTACACAAAGAGCAAACAGATCCATTGAGCTAGAATTGCATTTATTATAAAGAACAACACGGCCTGAAATAATAAATCTCTGCAATACAGAACACAAGAATAAAAAGGTTTTGTTTGCCTTGGTCTGTGTTCCAATGACTAGTAGTGTTGGGTTTCTCTGCCACCTCTCTTAGGTCAGAAGAGTCATAAGTCTTTACAGTTGTCCTCTCAGACAGAGTATAAAATGTTGTCTGCTATCAATCACCATGTTACACAAAAGAAGATGGTTATGGGTTCCTTAAACAGATTTGTGCTCAATCTAGTTAACATCTGATAGAAAAGTGATGCTGTTGATGGCATATGTTATAGGCAAAGGCAAGCGCTGTTAAAGAGCTTAAACACAGTGCTGATGATTCATGTTGCATGTTGCTCTATCCTAAGTAAAAGGTATTGCAAGGCTTTGTGAGAGGTCCTCAGAGCATGTATAGTTTTTGCACAAATCATCAGACCAACAGTATCGTAACCACCCAAGATTATAGATAAGATAGATAGATAGATACATACATATATAGATGTAGATAAAAATGTCTTTGATTAATGGGCATGACACAGGCTGCCACTGGTGATAGAGTGAGGTCAGTGACTCAGTCACATTTGCATCCCAACTGGACAAATTGGTTTCTTCCACATTTGGCTTGAACCAGCTATGGTTAGGGGGAGCCTTGACCAGCTGTGGCTGGCGGGAGGCATGTTGTTCACATTAACTCTTGGCTATTCTGTTGTTATCTGTCTCCCCCAAATATACTTTGAGTTGGATGCAGCCATCACGACCAGACCACCCATTATCACCACCACCACTGGTTATCACTTGATCAGTTAAGGGAAATACAGGTCATTTTGGCCGTGGGGGGAGAGCACACTGCCATGCTGTCTGAGTTCATGTTAAACATTTTCCTGCACCAAAGGCAGTGGATACTTCCAGGAGGTGTATGGCTTTAGAAGTCTGACTCTTCATAGTTGTGGTCTCCAGATGCTTCTTTGTGGTTTAAAGCTGGTGAAGATGCAAAGTCTCTCACTTATTCTTCAGAGGTGGGTTCTAGTTTCCATTTAGTTGATTCCACTGTGTCTCTTTGACTACAGCCTCTTAGGTGGGATCCGAGGTAGCAGTTTGTGGCTTAATTTCTGGAAGCTAATCTGCAAAGGGCTCAGCTCTAATGAACTCAGTTCCAGGTAGGAGGCTGCAGTGTATAGCGCATTTCATACTTCAGCCTTCCCTAGGCTGTCAGTCCCAAGACTCTTGTGTTAGTTTTGTCATGTATCTGTCATATTGAACCTTCCAACCTGGTATTCTCTAATTCCATGATCCTAACTGCACAGAAGTACAGTGCTTCAAATTGTTTGGTTTATCTCATTTCCAGTTAAACTGGACTAACATAGTTGATTTATATTAGCAGTACAATGGAAGCTGCATGCTGCTGCTGCAGAGCTGTATTGTGCAACCGTGTTTGCGAAAACACAGATGATATTTAGGGATTTGCTCACACATAATCATTCTTAATACAGAACAGAGCAAGAGGCAGCAACTGAAAAAGTCTCTTAAAAGGAGGAAGCTGATACAAATGACGGACTTGATTCCCATGAGTTTCATTGGCATGTCCAGAAAAGTGTCAAAACAAAAAATGTACAAGCTCTGTCCCAGTTACTCCTTCTGGCTCGTCAGGTGGAAAATTTAAACTGCAGAAGCCAAAGGATTTTGCCTGCCCATCCTTACCTCCATGGAAATCCATGCAGCTTGTCCCTGTGCTCTCTAGAGGGACAGCTGAATCACTCAGCTAACAGTAACCCATGAGGGCCAGTGTTCAACACAGAGGAGCGGGTGAGGAGGTGATGGAGAGCAGCACCGAGGAACCTGCTCAGAGGCTGATTCAGTGTATAGTCAGGTGGAGTGTGCCATCTGCCCATCCTTGTTCCCAAATTCCCGTCAGCTGCAACACAGTGTTTGTTCCCTAATCTTAAAGCAATTATGCTTGTTGGACACAGAGGAGGAACATCTGCCATTTCTATTCAGATTAGCTGCTTATCATGCTGTGTTTTAAATACCTTCAAATGATATTTTTTCTTTCCATCTTTCCACTCTAGCTGAGTTATTGAAAAATCTGTCAGTTTCACACATGCATTTGGCCTTAATTAAGGAAAGAGGAGCTTTTTAATTGATTTTAATATTATATTACAAGTACAAAGCATTTCCACAGCCTGTCATGGGAAGTCTAGCAGAAGAGTAGCTGACTCTCTGCTTCATTTTCTGTTGTTTTCAGCCTGGATCTCTAAGGAAATTGGATGCCTGTGAAAATGCCTTTTTTTTCCCCCCAGTTAATAAATGTTGAATCTTCTGGATATTTCAGCCAAAGTCGAGAAGTATCCATTGTTGACTTACGGGAAAGTGTGTGTTGGGAGCTTATCCTTAGATATTAGTGTTCCTCTGCTCACAGCATGACTTGATCTTAATTCTTTACTTTCTACTTTCTGAGAACCCACTGACAAAATAATGTTTTATAGTTTAGTGCTGAAGGCAAAACCTAGCTGTTACCTAATAAAACCCCCAGAATTAAGTGCCAGCCTTTATAAGACTCAGTTTAGTGTCCCCAGTTGTGCCCTTTCCCAGCAGCAGACCTACCTGTGTGTCCATGGATTTTCAAAAAAATATTTTTCAATAACCATAACTTGGTATAGGGACATCTTCAACTGCTTGTGTTCACAATTTCAGCTGAGCCCAAATAAGTTTGTATCATGGCCAACATGAGTCTAGAACAAAACACAGCTGCAGCTTTTTGGCCTCCACTTAGAGCAGAGCTCAGTAAAGGAATACATAGGGGACTGAGAAATACTGAAGTCAGTAATGGGCCAAATCCAGTCTCAGTAAGATCCTCCTACAGCAGGCACAGTTGTATCAGGGATGAATTTGACCTTGTCAGCTTACGTAGATGCTTCTTGTCTAGAGCAAAGTTGTGAAGTGGTACAGACTGTTTGATGCTGGCCAGTGCTCCCCCAGTGCATTCAGATTGGATGCAAATACAAGCAGGAAGTGGCTGTCCCATTTCTTCTTGGCTGTTGAAGTAGTATCTTTACTTGGGTGAGAAGGACTTTCTTCTTGTCTCCATTCAGTATACTTAGGGCATGGCCAGTGGTTGTACAGTCAGACAGGTTTCCTAAGTGGTGCTGTTTGCGAGTCATTAATGTTACGAGCAGCATCCCATCGGTGCAGAAAGGTGTTTCAAAGGAGCCTAAAAGCTGATGTGCCTAAATCGTCCTGACATTGCACAGGAGGGGATATTCCCTGGTCTCCTCAAACAGCTCCAGCCTCCCCAAATGCCTGTGCAGACTCATAACAACTTTCCCACATACAGAGTTTACTTTCAGTCTCTGTTTATACCTTTACGAAATGCAGTGTAAATAAACTCAGTCTAATAAATAGTCGGTGTTCATTTTATTAGAAGAAACCAAATAAATGGATTCCCAGAATCAAAGCAAATCAATTTTCTACTGTAATTCTTATGGCCCAGGAGACACTGTTTTGAAAATTTAAAATTCATTGAATTCCTTACAGTACTGGCAAATTATTTATTTTCTTATTAATGAATATTGTTTACGCTGTTGGTATCAGAGCTCTAAGTGAACAAAACCACTTACAAAGAACAGCGTGAAGTGCACACAATTTAAATGCTGATGTTGTAAGGTAATGGAAACCTTGTCCCAAGCTTATAGAAAACAAAAGCATCTTCTTCCTTGGTGTCTGTAAGCTTTGGATCAGGACACATTTGCACAGGTTTTATCATTGTGGAATTTCATTCTTCATTAACAGGTGTTCATTTATGGGCTCCCGCTGTTTTGTGAAATATATTGCAATGTTGTATAGAAGCTGTAATCATGTTATATTGTAATCAACACATGTTAATCAGGCAATTCTTAGTTTTACAGGTCCAAAATGAATCCTGTGTCTCATAGCATCTTTGCAAAAATTGTTGCAATAACCTTTAAATCTTCACTGGCAATCCAGTGAAGGTCTCTGTCATTTAAAGTTTTTCTTCGGTGGCTCACCCATCATCAAAACATTCAGAATAAAGAAGGGCAATGATAGCATTGCATGTCATATCATCTTACAGGGGTCTGACTACCCTGGTCTTGTGAGACAGCCACGTGCTGAACTGTACCTGAGGCCCAGCCTGAAGTGTTGAGAGAACTCATGGGCAGCCTGTGCTGCACTATGGCAACTTCTGTGCTTTGGTTATCAGAAAGAGACATAGGAGCAGAGCTGGATGGTGTAAAGGAGACACAAGGTACTGGGCTCCTTCATCAATGATTTCTATAGGATCTTACAGTTCTCTTTACAGTATTTTGTGTAAGGTGGGTAAAAACCAAAACTCCTCTTGATATGGTCTGCCAGAGAATAACTTCCCTCCTACAAAGACCAGAGGTGATGAGTCTTATCTCCCAGCAACAGCTGATAGCTCTTCATCATGCTGCTTTGTTGGTATAGGTCTCCTGCTGTTGTGATTGTTATGTTGTGACAATGTGGTCCCAGGCAGTTAGGCAGACTGTGTTTGCTCTGTGGAATTTGGTAACTGTAATTTGTCCTAGGCATTTTGCTGCTGCAATCTGATCACCTAAATGCAATTCCTTTCAGTCCAGAACAAAACAGGTTTGGTTTGGTTTGGGTTTTTATTCTGTTTGTTTGTCTGTTTGTGTTTTTTTTGGGGGGTGGGGTGAGGTTTGTTGGTTTTTGTTGTTTGGTTGTGGTAGTATTGCTCAGATTTCATTCACCCTTATCAACCTTATACACCTTATCACCTATACAACCTTAGTGTAAAGATACAAGGTCATTAATCAGGCAGAGGGATCGAGGTAATAATATGTGAACTTATTTGTGCTAAGGTTTAAAAGGTGTCTTTCATCTGGTATGAAGAAGACATGAGGTCCATGACAAGGAGAAGAGAAACACAATGTAGTAATTGGACTGCCATAATTGGATTAGGTAACTGGTGTCATGGCCAGCCGGACTCCAGCTCATACAGATCACACACAGAAGAGTCAAACTGAGCCAAAACAAAAGAGCAGTCTTCTACAGTTAATGAGTAAGGAGATATAAGAAGTTTTGTTTCCTAAGTGTCTCCATTTAAAAGTTCAGATGAGAGCTGCACAGCTGGATGGAAGTGTAAAAGTACTGAGAGCTTTGGTGTAGACTATGCAGATAGATAGCACTAAGATTTACAGCTCTTTGGAAAAAAAGTTTTCAAGAGTATTCTATCAGAAAGCCTGTAAATGGAAACAGTTTCTGAGAATTTTCTAAGACTATCAAAGGATCCCACGACACTCCAAGAAATGTCAAAATGTTTTGAGTTTAGAAATTACTTTTCATTGGGAGTGACTATCACCATTTCTGCATTGTCAAAATAAAATCCTTGATCCCAAACATGTGTAATTCAACATACATAGGATGTGGACATGTTGAAGGGAGTCCAGAGGAGGCCACACGTGCTCGGTATGCTGAAGCATCTCTCGTATGGAGACAAGCAGGGAGAGCTGGGCTTATTCAGCCTGGGGAAGAGAAGGCTCTGGGGAGACCTTGGGGCAGCTTCCAGTACTGAAAGGGTCCAACAAGAAATCTGGAAAGGAGCTTCTGACAAGGTCATATTGGGATAGAACAAGGGGGATTGGCTTTAAACTCAAAGAGGACAGATTTAGGTTAGATAATAGGAAGAAGAAATCTTTTCCTTTGAGGGTGATGAGGCACTGGCACAGGTTGCCCAGAGAATCTGTGGCTGCCCCCTCCCTGGCAGTGTTCAAGCTTGGTCTAGTGAAAGGGGTAGCTGCGCATGACAGGAGGTTGGAACTAAATGGCCTTTAAAGTCCCTTCTAACTGAAACTATTCTGTGATTCTATGATTCATTGAATCATGAGAACTCTAGAAAGGTCTAGGTTTCTGGAAGGTTGTAACAAATGGCAAATCTCCCCAGGAAGTCGAATTTTCATCTTGTCTAACACTAATTTTCACTTTCATGTCCATACCACCAGCTCTGCCTATATTCATCCCTTTCCCACATCAACTGCTTTGTCAATAGGCAGTTTAGACAAAGAGAGCAAGAGACTTACCCAGGATCACCCTGCTCGCATTTTCAAGGCTTTCTTTGCAACTGTAACAGACACAACCAAGTTTTTATTTGTCATCTTGATGCTCAAGGTTGCTTTTTGTTGTTCAAGGTTTCCTTGAGGTTCCATTTTCACAGTTTACATAGCACCATCAGCATCAAGTCACATCTGTCTAATGTCAGAGAGATACCATTAAACTAAACAGCCTAGCAGAAAAGGTTGCATGTGTTTTGAAAAGCAAGCAGGTGTGTATAGGGAGCACTAGTTACTTAGTGCAGCTAATTTACCGCCTGATTCAAGTCAAGGAACAAAAAGGTCACATAAACGAGAAAGTGCTCCATCTGTTTTTATTATTCTCCAAGTCCAGGGCTGTGCTTTGTCGTGTTAAGTTATATACAGCAAACCTCTGATAAAGGCGATAAAACAATTCATTTGCCATTTGAGGTAGACTGTTTTTGTTGTAAACAGTTTGATGGGCTGACACTGACTGTTTCCCTGAATTTAAATCTTACAGGCACCCTGAGGTTTTCTCACCGTGACTCAATTACTAAACCTGAATTTTAAGTAGAATCCTTTTTATGTGACAGTTGCCATTGAGCGGTGTCATGGGGAGGAGCGAGAGCTGTGAAATGTCAAGTTGTCCCTAGGAAAGGCTCTGAAAGACAGGTAAAGTGGGACTGCAGATGCTTTCCAAGTCAGCACCAGCTGGAGACCTGCCACAGCCAGGAGGTACCCACGGAAGCAGATGTCCACTGTGCTGGTTTGTCTCTTCCTCCTTCCTGATTTTTAATCTGGAAAATGTTTGAAGTTCACATAAATTATTCTTTGGGCAAAGTCTGATTAACCTTCAGTTCAAAGGGGTGTGATTGAATAAATATCATAGAATCATATCAGAATGGTTTGGGTTGGAAGGGACACTAAAAGCCATCCAGTTCCAGCCCGCTGCCACGGGCAGGGACACCTTCCACTAGACCAGATTGCTCAAAGCCCTGTTCATCCTGGCACTGAACACTTCCAGAGATGAGGCAGCCACGACTTCCATGGGCAACTTAAGTAGGTGATGAGACACTGGAACGATGAGCTCCAGTGACAACATGCCCATGTCTGATTCCCCTTTCCCCTCAGTGCATCTGGAGTTAACAGTTTACACCTGGACACTTATAGTTCCCAGTTATTAATAATATTCATCTCCCAGAAATGCCTTTTTTGTCTGGTTTCTCTCCTCACTCTTCCCAGCCTTGCTGATGGTCTGTCATCCTCTTCTGTGATGGAAGTTGTTACCGTGACTGTTTGCAATTTCCAACCCATAAGACCTTGTCACACACTGCCCTAATACGTACTTCATCTCTCTTATCTCTGGCTGTGACATATAAGCTTGCTCCCTCTGAGTTCAGAGTGGTGCATTTTAAACAATCTCTAGAACCAGTTGTTCAGTCCTGCTTATTTTTGAGATTCAGATTTGCTTCAATCTAAATCCATCATGTCTCATGCATTCTTGACTGAGCACTCATTCCTTTCTTCACATCTGCACCAATTTCCGTACTGATCCTTCTGGCCTTTAAAATGCGTTTTCCTGTGTGGTTTGCTATGACAGCTTTCTTCTCCAGTTCTGTTCTCTCATACTGAAAGCTGTTTTATTTTATTGACCCCCATGGAAATTGTTTTGAGTGCTCAGTGGCTGCCATAACAGCTGCATTGCATTCACTGTTATGTTAACATGCACCTAAGGCAGAGGAGTCTTTCTAAGGTGAAGCTATAAACTTTATTTAGGCAACAAGTATTGGCTGATTAAACACATTGAAGTTCTACATAGTTTTATTTTGGGGAAAGCTGAGATTTGAGCCCCATAACTTTGTTGATGTACTGGTCTCACTGAGCTGTACGAAGGACCTTTACTTTTGCTTTGCAGAAAGCACATTTCACTCCTGTACAGATTTCCCACTGTCAGCAGCCAATTCCCCTCTGCTCCCACTTCTCAGAACCTTTACACACCTTTCCTCCCTGGCTTTAGTTGCAGTTCCTTCTCCTATATCAATGCAGCCATTTCTTTTCTGAGTTTAACAAAGTAATCTTGGAGATGGTAGATGTTCATGTTATAAATTCTTATAGGTCTCCATATAGTGGATTAACACCTGTCAAGTCTCTCCGAAGGTAACACTCATTTCAGATAACTGGCAAAGATTTATATTTCAAGGTGGTTTGCTACTGATTTGGATGTGTTTTGAATAGAGTTCTCATATACGAAGTGATCATCCCACTTGGAGAGGAGTCCCCATATCTAATTCACCAAGTTTAAAGCTTCATGAAGTCTGTAACCTTTTGATTTTGACCCAGCTACTGTATTTATAGTATGTAACAGTACCGTAAAACTCTCTGTTTATTTCAATCCAAAGAGATAACAAATGTCCTCAAAAAATATTTCAAAATGATGGAATTGATTACAAAAAACTTGATGTTGGTGTTTAGTCTGTGAATATGCATGCACCAATTTGTCATTATGCTGTGAAATTTAAGTAAATATTATAGCTTCTTATTAGACAGCTTTTTCTTTCTCAGATTAATACCATAGATAATGTAGGTATATATATATTTAAAATTGACAGGACATTTATTTCTCTTTCCAGTGGTAGAAATCCATTAGAAGTAAGCAAATTCTTTATTTTTATCAGGGTGCTTTGTGTTGTCTGCTTTTAGAGATAAAGCTCCACTATTTTATCATGGCACACCTGTGCTTTGCTAGCAGCGACAAAGGGAGATTGTACTGCATAATGAAGTTACAGTTGGCCGCAGTGATTGGAAATTTATTTGAAACCCATGTTGCATGATAGGTTTTGGTTCATGTTTTCTTTTATGTTTTCCCTTCACACATTTGTAAAGTAGCCACAGTTTTCTGAGAGTTTCAGCTTTTATGACTTTGTCACAAATACAGTGGAGGTCAAGAGGGGTTGTGCTCAGCAGTGAGTCACACGGTGACTGTGCTGCTAATTAGTGAACACTGTGCTGAAGTTGCTGCTACTGCAGTCCCTTGAAACTGCTCTTTTAATCGGGGATAAACCCATTAGACTTCCAACACTCAGAGATTTCCCCCATAGTCCTACAGTCAATTTGCTTTCCTTATTTTACCAAGCGAATGTGATCTTCTTTTCAAATCCACTGAGAGATGCTACCCTCCACTAAATTGCTTCCCTCTGTCTATCTGTTGTTCAGATGCCTTACCGTGCCATACAGGGTACAATAAAATGACTTTCAAGATGAAATATTTGTGCACAGGCAGGGTGCAAGTGTCATCGGAGAGCAGAAGAAAGAAATGACATTTGTAGAGGGGAAAAGAACCAGCACAGAGCAAGGACTTTCTCTCTAGCATCCAGAAGACCTACAAAATTGTCCAGAGGTCTGTGTAATCGGAATGATTTCCACAGTAGTTGTACGTTTATTTCCACTTAGCTTCTGGCATCTTCTAGTGTCATCATTCACCAGGGAGTTATGAGCATAAGTCAATTGTGTCATTTTGTGTTAGGAAAAAAGCTGAACTCTGTAGCAATTCCTCATGCAATGCTCAACTAAAGAAAACCCTAAATCAAAACTAACTGCTGAGGAAGCTCTGAGAGTGCAGGAATAATCCTGGAGTACAGGACTGTTGCAACACAAGAAGTTGTGGTGCATGCTTGAAGGTGGACATGTCAAGTGGGTGGAAAATGGTGAAGCATGTAGCGGTCTGTCTTCTCTAGGGAAACAGGGCACTGAGAGGTGTCATTTGGAATAGAAGAGGGGTTAGGAGGAAAGGTCTGAGATCTCAGAATAAGGAGAATATTTGGGCTCGGAGAAAGTGGTATGCAGCTAAGGCAGGAAAGGCCATGTACAGGGTGTTTGTAGCTAGAGAGCCCAACAGCCATTCTGGGTAAGCGCAGGGCGCAGAGCAGTGTGACCATGATGTCCTGTGAAATCTCTGGTCCTCACCAGTAGCAATTGTCTTCCCCACTGACTGTCTTGGACTAGAGAAAGAGGAATACATTCTTTTTTTTCTTTGCTGTTTTTGAATTTACAGATAACTTGATGATTACAGTTGACACGGATGAGTTATTTTTAGCTCTTAGTGAATTACCAAATTTGGTAGTTATCAACAGTTAACAAATTTCATTCTGTAGCTGCAAAACCCTCAGAAGCCCTTCAGGAAATAAATTCCTCCAAGAATATGAGCTGCAGACTTACTGAAAGGAATAATTACACACTAAGCTAATAATTGGCTTTGGCCGGTGTTTGAAAAATTATGTCTAGACTATTAGCTGAAGAGAGTAGTGGCTTGCAAGGCCTTGCAGTAGAAAATCTCCTAAATGTAGTGTGGTCCTCTCTTGTGTCTGCAGCTGTGAGCTATCTTTTGGTGCAGCCTGTAGCAGAATACGGCCATGAGCAGACTGCTCAGGTGATGTATATTGACATTGGCTACTTTTACTTAGACAGTTGATTTCCACGTCTTTCCTTCTCAGAGTGGTTTATTGTCAGCTACCATGACTTCCCAGGTGATTAAACACCAGAATTCCCAAACCACTTTGAAATCAGTTATTTGGGATGCAAATAGAGAACCAGCTAAACCACTGACAGTTTGAGAGCTGCATCCGTAGGGCAATCACAAAAATGAGGCATGTCTCTTAGCAGTGTAGCACATCTTAGCTCCATTAGGACAACTGTGTAGCACCATCAAGGGGCTTCTGGCATGCTTTTTTCCCTATCAGTTGTCCTCCCATATCTGTCTACTTCAGGAACTCTAGGGGACTGTTCCTAATTCATGCAACCCTAAGGTCACTGAGCATCTAATGTCTACCATCCCTTCTCCACCCGCCTCTTTCCTTCTCACTTGCCTCCTGCAGTTCACTGACTCTTGGACAATCTGTCATGGTCCTTGTTTAATCTTCTTTACTTGTGAACTTGCCCTGTTTCTTCTTCTTATGTCTCTGACACACTTTGTAGAATCATTCCTCAGTTTCTCTCTTCTTTAGGAGCTGCTAGTTTTCTAAACTCTTATCAGTAACCTTTAGTTTGATAGTCTCTTCAGCTTTCCTTTTGATTTTTATCCCCATTCTTTATTCCTTTGCTTTCCTACATACTTTTCCCCCAGACCTTTTCTTTCCATTAGCCTGCTGTTTGTGCATGAATCTCTAGCCCTTGGATCTGCAGAGGCAGGAGATAGGTGGAGCTGTGACTGGCCTGCAGCACCTGGTAGCATGGGGTACATGATTTTCAAGTGAATTGAAATTGAGATTTTTCCCTATTTCTGCTTTGCACTGAATTTTGTAATCTTGGGCCTCTGAAGACTTGGACGATTACCTGAAGTTTTTGAATGACTGACAACAAAACAAATAAATGGGTAATTTTGGTGTTTAGTAGGAGACCTTGCTTCACTTGATCTGTGAGAGGAAAAGTTCACATATATAATAAACTGCCTCTGTTCAGAATTGAGCCCCAAAAGGTTTTACTCCAAGTAACTACAATCCATAAGTCAATTTTCAAGCCCCTTATCACAGGTGGTGTACGGAATATGAAAGAAACAAGTCATTGAGGTATTTGTCTTTTATTTTTAAGAGCATAATAAAAAGATTTATGGCATTTGTGGTCAATAGGAGAAAACTTCAAGGCCATTTAATTTGTCAGAGCACTAAAGAATGTCAGTAAAGTCACAGCATGTGCTCTGGCATAGCAGAGTCCAAGTGCTTACCCCTGTAATGGAAAAGAACAAATGTTAATGTGTTGGTATCTCAATTCCAAATTATAATTGCAGTTCTAGGTAATATAGCCTAACTGGCAGGTGAGGAATAGATGCTTTAGAGCTTTGTTAGCTCATGCATGAAGATTTAAAAAACTGGTCTGTGAGCACCATTGTGAGTTGTCAGGAGCCAGAGCATGGGGAAGACAAAGTATGTGAGCGGGCTGAGGCAGAGAGCAGCTCTGTCTGAATAGATGTGCTATAATGGAAAATCACAGAAGTCCCTCTTAGCTGGTTCAAACAAATACGGTCTTGTTTTACACTCCAGTGCCTTCAATTGCCTAAGAGAACAGCATTTTTTAACATCTAATTTGAATCATCTGGCCTACTGTTGTGCAGCTTTATGTAGTTTTATTGAGCAAAAAATTAAGTAATCAGCAATGTTTCAAGCAGGTGGTGTGGTACCACGTACTTAAGCTTGGTATGATAATGTTCCCTTTTCCCAATATCTGATTTTCAACTTGATAAAACCTGTGAGATATTAAATTGATGGAAAACTTCAATATCTAAAAGCTCTCATCTTGAACTACTGAGTGTACATTTCTTCAGTCTCCAGTAGTACACTATGGGACAAGTGCCCTTGTGTTTTTCAGCTCAAAGCCTGAAATATATATGTACAGGTTTCTCCAACAAATATAGCAATCTGATGGTGGTTGCTTAAATTTTAATGCACAGTTTATGATAGACAAGAGGATTCTCCTCCTTTAGCCTCAGAACCATTTGTGCCTGTCAAATTCTACATCTCAGTGACGCAAATGAATGGGAAACCCAGTTCAGCTCCCTGGGAAGAGACCCTGCAAGTAATGAAGTATCTGAATCCTTAATGAGTTATTTAATAACAAGGAGATAATTTGGTTGGTAGGGGTTGTTTCTATTGCTGACAAAGGGAAAACAACTCTCATTGGCTATAAAACAGGAAAAAAATCAGTTAAAAGTTTATGAAAAAATTAAAATATTTTCCATTTTCCAGTGCAACTTTTTAAAAGAAGCAACACTTTTTTCATGGGTTCCTTTTCACTGAAAATGTTCCTTAAATTGTAGTTGTTAAAATGACATATTACAAGGATGAAGTGCTTATAAAGAAATGTGAGCCTAAAGAGGTGCATGGGAGGCAGGGACACAGAAAGGAGGAATAAATTGCCCTACTCATTACTTTTCTTGACACTTTTTTCCATTTCCTATCCTAATTGTCGTTTGTGAAATGCAGTTATCCTGTGTTGACAGCTCTATGCAGGAGCTCTTCAAGGAAGTCTTCACCTCTCCAGGAGAACTGTTAGGCTCATAGGATGAGCGTTTACCTTTTGAGTCCATATTTAACTATGAATATTTGAAGTAGAGAGACCACAAGCTTCATATAGTTCCTGGTGTTGCAGCAGAAATGCAGGAAATTGCTAGTATCTCCATGTAATAATTTCATGGATTTGATAATAAAGGTTTGCTTATTCTCCATCTTTTATAGGAGGTATGGCAAAAAGACACAAAATCTCTCACTGGAGCGATGATACAGAGATTCCAAAAGAAGCATGCTCCAGGAGGTGATCCTGCCCTTCTGCTCTGCTCTCATGAGGCCTCACCTGGAGTACTGTGTGCAGTTCTGGTGTCCTCAACAGAAAAAGGACACGGAGCTGTTGGAACAAGTCCAGAGGAGGGCCACGAGGATGATCAGGGGACTGGAGCACCTCCTGTATGAATACAGGCTGGGAGAGTTGGGACTGTTCAGTCTGGGGAAGAGAAGGCTGCGTGGAGACCTCATAGCAGCCTTCCAGTATCTGAAGGGGGCCTCTAGGGATGCTGGGGAGGGACTCTTCATTAGGGACTGTAGTGACAGGACAAGAGGTAACGCGTTCAAACTGAAACAGGGGAGGTTTAGATTGGATATAAGGAAGAAATTCTTTCCTGCTAGGGTGGTGAGGCACTGGAATGGGTTGCCCAAGGAAGTTGTGAGTGCTCCATCCCTGGCAGTGTTTAAGGCCACGTTGGACGAAGCCTTGGGTTGCATGGTTTAGTGTGGGATGTCCCTGCTTAGGGCAGGGGGTTTGGAACTAGATGATCTTAAGGTCCTTTCCAACCCTAACTATTCTATGATTCTAAAAGGTCCTCTTCTTTGTACCAAGGTGCGAGATTAAAAGGAATTAAAAGGAAACATGTCTGTGTTCAGGAAAGGGGTAATGAGTTCACTAATTATCTTGATCCTGTGCCTCTGAGAAGAGGTCAGCTCCTTTCATGTTCATCGTTTCTCCTTACCCTTGCTACAACATGTTCAATAATGACAGTGAGAATGAGGGAATTACAGGACTCCAGTCCCATTAGTGTGCAGCTGCCCTTGCTCCTGCTTGCCTGTGTATCTCAGTCCCTTTAGGAGACATTTCTTCTTGGTAGGACTCATAAAAGGTCCCTACCTGGCTACTTTCAATGTAGCACTCTGCTGCAATAATGGTTCTGCCTTTGTTTACAATGAAGAAACTCCGTGAGGCTACTGGCATTGCAAAAAGCTGAGGATGAAGCTGGAAGATACTGATGAAGTGCCCTGTGGTCATCAGGCCACAGGCCATCATGGTGTGGAGCAGGATGGATGGTCATGGTGGGGACCACCAGCCCAGCAGCTGCAGCTGTGCTGGCTGTGCAGGGGCTGCTCTGCTGAGTTTCAGCTCTGCTGAGGTTCAGCTGTGCTGCAACCACCGCACTTGAGCTGGTCATTCTCAGCTCCTATTCCCTTGGCAAGAGGCAGGTACTTCTGGAGCCCAGTTGATCTGAGCATGTGAGGACACCTGTGTGAGGATGTGGAGCATCACACCGTGGTGCTCAGTGTCACTGTCAGCTACATATCTCCTGACCATAAAAATACTTTATCTCATAGCACTCACAGAACCCTTCCTAATCACTGAAGGGGAACGGACATTTTAGGGATGCAGTTCTCCTCCTGCAGTGAAAGTCTCATACAGAGCACCTGAATTTTGTGCCTTTAAATGCAAAGAGGCCTCAGGTGTAGAATTGTAGAATAATAGAATGGTTTGGGATGGAAAGGACCTTAAAGCTCATCTAGTTGCAACTCATGTCCATGGGCAGGGACACCTTCCACTAGACCAGGTTGCTCAAAGACCTGTCAAACCTGCCCTTGCACATTGCCAGGGATGGGGCAGACACAGTTTCTGTGGGCAACCTGTGCCAGTGTCTCACTCCCCTCTGTCAGTTCAAAGCCATTCCCACTTGGCCTATCCCTACATGCCCTTATCAAAAGCCCCTCTCCATCTTTCTTGATTATGTCTTTATGTACTGGAAGCTTCACTAAGGTCTTCCTGGAGCCTTCTCTTCTCCAGGCTGAACAGGCCCTGCTTTCTCAGCCTGTCTCTGAAAGAGAGGTGCTCCAGCCCTCTGGGCATCTCTGTGGCCTACTGTGTATGTGTAGCCAGCTGGATATGCACGTGTATGCACTGGTTTACACCTCGAGTGATGGATACCACCATTATGTGTGCAGTGTTCTGTGTAGATACAGCAGTTATTTGACAATGTGCATGTCTGTAGGAACAGAAGCGACCAAGCTGAAGATCCTGTGTCCTTGTACATCCCAGCTAGAGGAACACCCAGCTATGGTGATTATTACTGCACCCCGCTGCATCATGTGTTGGGGACACTCTGGTTTAAGTGATAAAGTGGCCAATCAGACCAACATTGTGACAGCACAAGGATGTGTGAGGAGTTACCAGGACCAGGTACTTTGGTCTCATTTGAGACCTTTCAGCAGTCCTGTAAAATTTAGCTACTACTGGGCTGGGGGAGTGGAATATGGCTGGAACTGAGAAACAAGTTATGTTTCATGGTACAGCAGTTAGGAAAAACTGAATGCTGCTAAGACAAAGGCAAGCCCTAGGGTAAAACTCAGACAAAATGGATACTTAGAAAAGTCAGTCTGATGAGCTAACAGTATTAGAACTGTCCCTTCTGAATTTAGATAGCTGGTAATTTTAACTTTGGTAATCTTTTGCTTGAGTATTTACCATGCTAATGCTACATGAGTTGTTATGTATTGTTAAACCTCCTAGAGCTTTTAAGCAGCAGGTGAAGAGACAGCTCAGCAAAGTCACAAATGGGGCCATGAGAAGCATTGCTGGACAAATACCAGGGAAACCAGCTGTGCTATGGTGAAAGCTGCATTGCACCCGTGGAATAAATACTTTACAATATTTACAAATGAGGGAGAACCTCTAAAAAACATATGTCTCTGCTAAATGTCTCCCATTAGAAATGCAGGAATTCCCATTAGTTCCAAGAAAACCAATTCCATTTCAGTTGTGAAGTCAATACTGCAAACTATTGAGTTTTAATGGTGTTAACTGTATTTTCTCAGGAACTTGTAGACCACATTATTGTTATTTAATTCAACTTCAAGGAACACAAAGAAGATGGAATTCTCTAAATGTAGTTGGGTCTATTTTCCAAAATGCCCTTTTGAGTACAATTTGTGTTACACAGTAGATGACAACAGCAAGAGGAAATTTCTCTCAAGTAGATGTAAGAAGCAGACAAACCTAGCTAAGATTTCTGTTGATGTTTGTCTATGCTGATGGAGTGACTTTTCTCTTGAGACATTTATCAGAATACAGTTACACTTCATTTCTAAGCTTGCTGGGCATTTACTCAGAGGTTTACTGTCTCAGATGCGCATGGTCCCCCAATGGCAGGTGAACTTCTGCTGCCATTTACCTATATGCTTTATATGGGCTGTTGTGGTTCTGCTGCAAAAGGGCAATAAAACCATCAGTGAGATACCAAGGAAATATGTGTACCCATCCCTACAGGGACCCTTTGGTAGAGATTTATTCAAGTAGTCACAGCATGGATGCTCAGGTTTATATTCAAATGTTGTCTTTCATTGAAAGATCTTTACTGAGAGATGGGGAGATGGAAGAATTGTTTGGAAATGTGTTATTTATAAACACCTACTTTGCACATAAGCATCTTTTTTTGTTTGTTTGTTTGGTTTTTATTTTTTTTTGTAGGAAGAACCTCAAGTATTATAAAGGCCTGGACCATCTTGCTTACAGGGAGAAACTGAGAGAGCTGAGACTGCTCAGCCTGGAGGAGACCCACATCATATCCATGTGGATAAAAACCTGTTGGGAGGGAATGATAAAGATGGACCCAGGCTTCTCTCAGCAGTGTCTGCTGACAGTAAACGAGGGCACATATTAAAACTGTGACATTCCATCTGAACACAAGAAAACACTTTTTTCCTGTGTCAAACACTGGTGCCGATTGCCCAGAGAGGTTGTGGAGTCTCCATCCTTGTAGATTCTCAAAAGCCAGCTAGATGTAGTCCTCAGCAGCCTGCTCTGGGTGACCCTGCTGGAGATGTGTCCTGCTTTCAGCTGGGATAGAGTTAATTTTCTTCCTAGTGGCTGGTACACTGTGAGTTTTGGCTTTAGTGTGAGAACAATGCTGATTACACACCAATGTTTTAGTTGTCTCTCAGTAGAACTTACCCTGATCAAGGACTTTTCAGTCTCTCATACTCCGCCAGTGAAGAGGAGCACACGAAGCCAGGTGGAAGCAGAGACAGGATACCTGACCCAAAGTACCCAAAGGGGTATTCCATACCACAGCACATCATGCCCAGTATATAAACTGGGGGGGAGTCACCTGGAAGACCCAGATCACTGCTCAGGTTTGTCTGGGTATCCGTCGGTGGGTGTAAACAATTTTATTGTACATCACTTGTGGTTATTGATTTTCTCCTTTTAGTTTTATATTCTTTCCCCTTGTTTTTTCCCTTAAAATTTTATTATTAGTAGTAATATTATTAGTAGTAGTATACTGTACTATAGTTTAGTTATTAAACTGTTCTTATCTCAACCCATGGGTTTTACACTCTTTCAATTTTCCTTCATATGCTGCCTGAGGAGGGAGGAAAGGTGGGGATGAGCAAATGGCTGTGTGGTGCTGAGTTACTGGCTGAGTTTGAGCTACAACAAGGTGGAAGGATGGACTAGATTACCTCCAGACATCCCTGCCAACCTCTGCCATTCTGTGAAGGATTGGAATGGTACGTCTTGGCAATCACGTCACTCTCTCCAGGTGAACTTGGTAGTGATATTAGCAGCTATTCTTGTGTCGTGACAATGAAGAATTAGTTTTCCCTTCTCAATCTTTTTATTTGCTTTTATTTAAAGGTAAAAATAACTTATAACTTGAAACCTAGCAAGAAAATTTCCCAGACATGCAAAACATATCAACAGCTAATTTTCTTTTCATAACTTTTCAATTTTCTCTCCACCATATGGCTTAAATTGTGTGTGAATTAATATTATTCATAAATGCAGTACAAATAGGAATAAGACCAATTACAGGAAAATATTCACCATCTTTTTAATCTCTAAGGTTATGGTAAAGGCTGTTCTCGTGCAAATTTAATATCTTAGCAAAAAATCGCATGCTGTGCAATGTTTGACTTTTGCCCCACAGTACTTGTCAAGTTTGCAGTATTTTGCCAACAAATTAACAAGAGGTATATTTCAGTGAATTTTTATAAGCCAGAGGGAATCTGCCATTTGGCTTCAAAGTGTCTGCAAGATGTTACATGAGTAATTTGGATCTGGTAGGATTCAGTTCTGAGTTTCTGTTATCTCAGCTGGCAGAGTCCTTTCTGGCTTCTGTTTCAGGAAGCTGGTAATTGCTTTGGGCTGGCTGCAGTGCTGTGCTCTCAACTCACAGTGGGGCTCTCTTCTGGAGTCAAATGTACCATTTGGATAGTGCAGTAGAGCAAATAAAACCAGAGTTTTAAGGCCTATTTAGAAATTAATAATTACAGAATGGTTGCTTGGCAATGATTGAGAAGCTTACCTGTTAAAACTTTGTGTGTGACCATCATCAAAGCCTGAAATCGTTTGTATTTGCATCAGATCCCAACTTCATCTCTACTGATATCCTCATTCTCTCAGTGACCTAGGGAAGAAGAAGCACTAATTTAGAGTGTATTTCCACTAATCTGGCTTGCTGCCAGACATCTGCAGCTGAGGAGTTTCATGAGCAAAAACTCTCACCTGCATTTTTTAAAATGAATTTTCCCTGATTGACCATCTTTTGTAAACTCACGCAGTTTGTAAGAGGATGGTGACACTTGCAATAGTTGGTGTGTTTATTTGTATTATGTTCTTAAGTACAAGCCAAGTTGGATTGGGCTTTGAGCAACGTCGTCCAGTTCAAGCTGTCCCTGCCCATGGCAACACAGTTGGAACTGGATGTTCTTTAAGGTCCTTTCCAACCCAAACTATTCTATGATTCTGTGGGTCTATGAATAAGAGGACCCTGTTCACCAACAATGGAAGCTATAGCCTTGGAATTATTTGACGCCAACAAGCAGAGCTTGTTGCCATGATGACCTAGGCTGGACTTGCTGCAGCAGTTAGGGAGGTTTACTTCATGGTATAGACAGTGATTTTGGTGCTGCTTAGGAGACCATGGGCATCGCTAAACGGGTGTCTGTCCCAGTCTCCTGCTTGGTGGCAGCAGCTTCTTGAGACCCTGTGTCATTGTTTAGACCCTAGCAGCCATAAATCATGCAGTTGCTCTCTCATCTCCCCTCCCCCTCCCCTCCCCCCCCTCTTTTTGCCCTTCCCCTGCTGCTGGAGGGATGTGGAGGAGAATCAAGAGAATGCAATTCCCATGGGTTGACATAAGAACAGTTTAGTAACTAAAAGGTATAACATTGCTGCTACCACCAATAGTAATAATGATAAAGGAAATATCAAGGGAGGAGAATAGAATCACTCACCACCTGCTGACTGATAACTCGCCCGACCCTGCCCAACCAAGCACCAACTGATACCTCGTCCAACCCCGCAGTGCACTAGCCCTTCCGGGTAACTCTCAGTTACATCCTGGGCATGACGTGCTGTGGTATAGAATACCTCTTTGGTCGGTTTGGGTCAGGTCCTCCCAGCTTCTCCTCCTCCCTGGCAGAGCATGAGGCTCACAAAGTCCTTGGTCAGTCTAAACATTTGAGCAGTAACTAAAAACATTACTGTTATCAGTTCTGTTAGCATGCTGAAAGTCAAAAAACCAGTGCTGCACCAGCTACTAAGAAGGAGAAAAAATGACTGCTACTGCTGAACCCAGCACCCTGAATCAAAGTTTGGACACTGTCCTTGACAAGCTGAAGTCAAGAAACCCCCAGCCAGTCCCTTCCCCACCTGGTAGAAAGGTCCCAAGAAGGTAATGGAGTGAGGCATTTGCTGATGGGAAATTTCAGTGTACTCTTTTCTCACCTCAGTTAAAATACAACCTCTTTTAAATTAAATTTGAGATTAAATATGGTGAAAAAGCAGTTAACAGTTTTGCTGCCAAAGCTTCAGCTCATTTTTCTCACAGTTTTTCACCTACATGACTATATATCTCTTCACTGATCTCTCTTGGTGTTTACAGTTATGTTCAATAAGACCATTCATTTTCTTTCTCATTATTGGAATCCTCTCTATTATCCTGCTACATCTGCAGCCCACAGATGTCTTCTGCAGCTGAACCCTTAGCTGTGAAACTTCCCTGCAATAGTGAATCCCCATGTTGCCGGCATGGGGTACCATCTCCTGGGCTTAGTTACTTGTACTTACAGGTTCATTTGTGACACACTTAGCCTATTTACACTTTTTGTTTAAGTATCACACATCTGAAGCCTGCTGTTTGTGTTATTTGAAGATGTGCAGACCAAGATATTCTCATAAATATGCCTGTATGAGTGTGATGGCCCTGCTCAGCTGCTAGAGGCCTTCCTTGGCTCAGTTTTGAGCCCATAAAACAAATCTGAGGATGCTGTCCAGGAAAAGGCAGTAGGTAAAAGCACTTTTTTCTCACTTTGGTTGATGGAGGAGGTCCTTCTGCCAAGGAAAATAAGTTTTCTGTAGAACCTGAGACAGATTGGCAGCAAACATATCCTGTCTAATGCTGTTCAAGATTGCATTGCAGATCCAGCCCCATGATAGTTTAATCATTAAAATGAAGTCACTGAATTTGAGAGTTCCTTGAGATAGGTTGTTATGTCCAGAGACCAGATTTTAATACACAAAGCTGATTTAATGAAGTGAACTTGACTGAAGTTGTGAGGGACATGAACAAAGTCTTTCTAGAAAAGAAAAGAGTTTTGCAACAAATTAATGCCGTCTGGTGCTATCAATGGCTGACAGACTCCCTGCATCTGTTAGAGCCACAGGAGAGGAGACGTAAAAGACAAGAACGAGTTGAAAAGCAAATAATATATTGCTTCTGAATTGAACTAAAGCCTAGTCTCTAAGAGGCTCTTTTTAATATTTGCAGCACAGTAAGAAATACACAGGGATGCTTGAAAGCATATCACCAATTTTCCATAAAGAAGACTTCTTTATTTTGTTGTTCTTGCATTTTCCCCACCCCATCTCTTATCCAGACCCAAGAGGTTCACATACAAGTGTTGAGGTAGTTTGGTTTTAAATGAGCTCAGTTAAAAATATCTATGGCTGCTCTGATAAATTGTAGGGTATTCCTCATGGAGGATACAGGGTTGAATAGAAATTTTAATATCTCCTCCCTCTCCAGCTCTAATTCTTTGCAGCTGGAGTTTTCATTTGAAATCATGTTCCCTCCCAGCCTTCTGGATAATTTTTTCTTTGAGTCTAGCTAAATGTACAGGGTTTAGTTAGCAAAAGTTCAGCCACCTCTGTGCTGACCCGCAACAAAGCACAGGACTGTTGTGGGAGCATGCAGGAAATACTGCTAAAAACTTCTCCAAATCATATCCTCTGTGACATTTACTAATTGCATTGGTCAGTTATATGAGAGCAAAATGAGATTAAGTGTAGACTAAACCTGACACTCATACATCAGGTTAGACTCTTGCTGCTAATTATTGGATTTCATAGAAACACAGAATGGTTGGGTTGGAAAAAGCTCACCTAGTTCCACCCCCCTGCCACAGGCAGGGACACCTTCCACTAGACTAGGTTGCTCCAAGCCCTGTCCAACCTGGCCTTGAACACTGCCAGGTATGGGGCAGCCACAGCTTTTCTGAGCAACCTGTGCCAGTGCCTCACTACCCTCACAGTGAAGAACTTCTTCCTTATATCTGACCTAAATCTGCTTTCTGTCAGGTTAAAGCCATTCCCCCTTGTCTTGTCCCTACATGCCCTTGTCCAAAGCCCCTCTCCAGCTTTCTTGGCAGCCCTTTTAGGCACTGAAAGGCTGTTCCAAGGTCTCCCCAGAGCCTTCTCTTCTCCAGGCTGAACAAGCCCAGATCTCTCAGCCTGTCTCCACGGGAGAGGTACTCCAGTCCTCTGAGAACCTTCGTGGTCTCCTCTGGAGTCACTCCAACAGATCTTTTTCCTTTATACTGTGTTGACATTTGGTCTATGAATCCTCTAATTTGTATCATTCTACTCAGAGTGTAAGTCTTCCAGGTGACAATAACAAGGAGTTATTAACCTCACATTTACCTACTTTCTTGTGGTACTTTGGATGCTTTGTGTGTGAGCGCTGTGCCAGTCTCCAGGTTTTTTGTGGCAGGTATGTCCCTCTGCAGGGTAGGAGCAAGATGAGCTGAGGGCATTGGTTCTGCTTCATCCTTCATAGTCACAGAGTGGAAACTCAAACAGAGGTGTTTATGTTTTTCAGAGATGATGTCTGAATGATTTTCCTGTATTTCTCAGAATCAGCACTTTCCATCTGCCTTTCCCAAGTCCAGCAATTGAGTTTCAGCTCTGGTTCTCCATTGGCTTGTGTCACGCATTCTCATCAGTTTGGATTCACCCCATCATGCTGGCTCATCTCAGCTTGTTTTCTGTGTGGGAAAGGGGAGAAATGCACAAAAAAAAAAAATAAATAAAATAGCAGCACCCCTATTTTATTTCCATCCCTCACATTTAATTTTGGCTGAGAGGTGCCTGTCCTCTGCCATGCAGCTTATACAGCTTGGTGATGAGACCCTGCTCCTACTGCTGATGGGTTGGAAACTGTGCTGGTTCCCTTCGAGTCCTTCAACCATAAATATCTCATCCCTGCTTTGCCAGACAGAGAAAGGGAGCTATGCTTTTGAAAATTATGCCAGTTTCTGAGTTCCAGTTCTCCAGAAACCCTCTTCCGCTTTGTCTCACATCAACTGTTGCCCCATAGCTGATGAGAGGTAATGGTAAAGTGTGCCCAGCCCCTGACCACACACTGTTCCTGCAGGGTGGTCTTTGCACCACCCAGCTCCTGGTACCAGCACGCTGCAGCATTTCACAGCAGGAGACAAGACATCTGGTTATCAGCTTTTTTGTGCATCTTCTAAAGGCTTTATTTTGGCTTTCATATTTAATCCTGAACAAGTCTGCTGCTCGTGTATGTTTGATTGCACCAAACTATTTAGTATTATTGAAGCAAATTATCGTATTAGTTACATTGCCTGTCTCTGTTTTATGTATGTGCAACACATGCCAATTGATTTCATACATAATTTAAGCTGTGTAGCTTATGTTATTTCTACTTTACATCTAAAATGATGTTTTAGAATGTTAGCAGATCTTTGTCTTTCTCTAACAGCAAATCTTTACATCTAATGCACTCTTGGGCACATTGCAGTCACACCTGAAGAAGTTCTCAGATCCTTTGTCCATTATTATTTTCTCTTATGCACTTAATTATAAATACTGTGTTAAGAACATATTCTATTGTTATTCAGTAGATTCAAGAGGCTTTTTCTTGTTTAGGGCATTGGAAATACTTTCACTTTGGAAACTGTGAACCAAATGTGGGTTTTAATGATTTTCCCCAAATTCTCTAGAGTTTCAGAAAAAGTTTAGGACAGGGAATATCTAACAGGCACTTCCAGGACTATGCAAAGGATCATTTACCATAGCTGTCTCCATAGCACATTTAATACTGCAAAAGTTCAGTATAGGCCTTACTTAAAATTACATATGGATTTCAAGCATTCATCAAGGAGAAGAACAGCATTAATGGTTTGATGGATAGCTTCACTATCAGCTCTTGAAATAATTATGTTTTGTAAATGGAATGCATGAAGAACTCATCAGTGACGCTGGGCTAAGGTAATACACAAAGCTGAGTGCATGCTGTCAAGCTGCTGAATGGCAAAGTAATTTTTTTCACTGCAAAATGTAATGGTACAGTGTGCTCTGAAGTGGAGCTGCTGATGCCAAGGCTAGATACTGGATGGGCTTTTTGGATCTACTCTCCCAGAACCTCTGAATTTGCATTTCAGAGACACACACCTTTAGTGAAAGTAGACATTGATATAGTACAGGGGGATCTCTATGTAAAAAATTTGATATATTTCTATATCTAACATGTCTTATCAGAGGCAGCTTTCTAAAAGTGGGTTTGCAGTAGAGGTGGACTCTCAAGGCAGCTTGCGAGGGGCTGTGGTGTGAACAAAACATACCACTGCAAAACTCTTGCAACACTGCAAAACCCTGGATGCCTGAACTCCTGCTATTGAGTGGTGGGAGCTTGAGAATAGATTTCCCACATTATTTTTCTCTCACCTCGAGAATACAAATAAACAACATAAACAAGTAGCTCAGCCTTATCGCTTGAAAAATTGGGAATCAAGAGTTTTGCCATTATAATTCTGATTGCAGGCCAGGAAGATGCTAAATTTGCACAGCATAGTTCTGAAAGCGCATTATTTATTGTCTCACTGAATCAGTGGGATGATAGCACAAACCCATTCCTCAATTAGTGGAATTGTCTATTTATTTTGTATTTATAAGCATTGCATTGCCTATTTATTTTGGTTTTATCTTTCTATACAAGCAGATAAGTATTTCTTGACACTGCATTTAGAGAACTCCCAGATCTTTATTTGCTGGAGGAGTCCAGCAGGGCTGGAGGAGATGGTGCTGGCTGGTGCTATGCCCTGGTCATGGAGGTTCCAAACCCCTCGAGCTGCAGGACACACGTGGTGCTGGCAAAGCTCCCCTGCAGTGGAGTGCCTGCAGGCAGCAGACATGGATTTGGAAAGTTTCGGTCCCCACTGTACAAAAAAGATGTGGACAGGCTGGAGAGGGTGCAGAAAAGGGCCAAGATGATCCAAGGACTGGGAAGCCATGTGAGGAAAGGTTGAGAGAGCTGGGCTTGTTCGTCCTGGAGAAAAGAAGGCTTGGGGGAGACACGATCACCATGTTCCAGTATTTAAAGGATGGCTATAAGGAAGATGAAGACTCCCTTTTTACAAGGAGTCCTACACAGAAAAGACAAGGGTTAATTTCAGGTTTTGACCCTTCTGTTGGATCACGAGGGCCCCCTTGTGTTCATGAAAGGGCCCCCTCGTGTTCTAAACTCCTTAGAGAGGTGTCGAGGTGCAGCTGGTCCCATATGTGGTCAACAGTTTATGTCTGAAGGATTATAGGTGCACAATCAATCTTTTTTTATGGTATAGCTGAGGTTTCAGAGTTCAGCATGCTGCCAGTTACTTACTAAGGATCTGTTGTGGCCAGGAATCTTTCAGCCTCAAAGAGTAACCTTGAGAGGTGTCCTGCTCTGGGGGGATCAAAAGGAGTTTGACCAGCAGGTCAAAGGAGGTGATCCTGCCCTTCTACTCTGCTCTCGTGAGGCCTCACCTGGAGTATTGTGTGCAGTTCTGGTGTCCTCAACATAAAAAGGACATGGAACTGTTGGAACAAGCGCAGAGGAGGGCCACGAGGATGATCAGGGGACTGGAGCAGCTCCCATACGAAGACAGGCTGGGAAAGTTGGGATTGTTCAGTCTGGGGAAGAGAAGGCTGCGTGGAGACCTCCTAGCAGCCTTCCAGTATCTGAAGGGGGCCTCTAGGGATGCTGGGGAGGGACTCTTCATTAGGGACTGTAGTGACAGGACAAGGGATAATGCGTTCAAACTTATACAGGTGAGGTTTAGACTGGATATAAGAAGGAAATTCTTTCCTGCTAGGGTGGTGAGGCACTGGAATGGGTTGCCCAGGGAGGTTGTGAGTGCTCCATCCCTGGCAGTGTTTAAGGCCACATTGGACGAAGCCTTGGGTTGCATGGTTTAGTGTGAGGTGTCCCTGCTTATGGCAGGGGGGTTGGAACTAGATGATCTTAAGGTCCTTTCCAACCCTAACTATTCTATGATTCTATGATCCTGACACATGGGAAATGAAGGTCAGGCTGCATGGTGGGAGCACACTGCCACAGTCGTGGCAGCATTGCTGGTGTTTTCTGAAGGAAACTATCCAAATCAGAGTTTTGTGGAAGCCCTGGCCTCAGTGTGTGTTTAGGCATCCTAAGTTTCAAGGCCAGGTTGGATGAAGCCTTGGGTGGCACAGTTTAGTGTGAGGTGTCCCTGCTTATGGCAGGGGCATTGGAACTAGATGATCTTAAGGTCTTTTCCAACCCTAACTATTCTATGATTCTATGATTCTAAGGGGCAGTGTTATTTCATGGCTCAGCCTTTCCAGGAGGTTGTAACTGGCACAGGTGAGAACAAAGTCATGCTGCAATTGCCTCCATGATAGCAAAATACTTTGGAATACTGGTATCAGTAACTTAGATGAGGAAGACTGATCTCCTTCATCTTAGACTCATCTGAATGCACCCAGGACTTTCTCCCACCCTGTCTTAGTATTCCATCTCTGGGACATGCGCCTTGGAGAGGCTGCAGTTCAGCCAGGAGCAGCTCTCTTCTTGCTTCATTTAGTCAGTGGTATGTTACAATCAAGGAGGATATTAGCAATTTTCCATGAAGTGCTGTTTTGATGACACTACCTATCTGTAGAGGCAGCTTCAGGATTCATATATACATTATCATCTTGGATGTATTCATTATAGCATTAGTGCTGAGGAGCTAATGCATTCTACTTACAAAATATTATAATTCTGAGCCACTGTGTAATAGATACACATCAGAACCAAGGTATTGTTAATCATCTGTGCTCTGCAGCCTGAATGTACACACTCTTCCTTTACAGAGGGAAGAGTTACCATGCTCTGTTTCTCCTCTCACACAGGTTTTCACCCGATGTGATTTTAAGTTGCACCAGTCAGTATTTACAGAATTGCAAGTGGAAAAAGAATAATTATTTTTAACAAAAATTACACTGTTTGAAATGTCCAAGAGAAACACAATAAAGGAAGAATAACTGTGCATTTGGCAGTGGTTGATTCTGGATTTTTAGTGATCTCTTTCAAAATAAAAAATCTATCATAGCCATTAAGAATAACCAAACGTTTTACTGTGAAAAAGGAAAACCAAAATTCTATTTGGTCATGGGAGACTGCCTGAGAAGTGAACAGGGATTGTACTGAAATGGATGTTTGCAACATGTCCAGTCCCAGCCTGCTGGAGTCCTGGCCATTTATTTTATGATGGCTTCTCTGTGAAAGGAGACTGTGGTTCCATTCCATCATTTGCTCTATGTAGAAGGCAGCTGGTGCCCATGCTGTTGGCCAGCACTGTGGCAGTGACCTTGCAAGCAGCCCCATTCCTCCAGCTCTGGAAAGAGCAGGCTTCAGACCTGTCTCTGAGCTGTGCACACAGCAGTCACTAAGGAGCTCTAATGTACACAAAAGTCATGCAAAAACAAAGGCGCTACTTTTCCACATGGAGGTGCATCATGCATAGAGCCACCTCTGCAGCAAGCTTTGCATGGGGTCTAGAGGGATACGGGGTGAGCATGCTCTGGTCCCACATCCAGACAAGGGTAAGAGGGGCACCTTGGCACCTGGAGCCATGTGCATGCTCTGTGTCACCCTGAGCTGTGTGGGAGCCATGCTGCTCTGAGGAGCTGCACCACAGGGAGGCTGCAGCTCAGAGGGTGATCACAGAATCACAGTATCAGAGAATGCTTTGGGTTGGAAGGAACTTTTAAAGCTCATCTAGTTCCTCCTTGCAATGAGCAGGGACACCTTCCACTAGGCCTGGTTGCCCAAAGCCCCATCCAGCCTGGCCTTAAACACTGCCAGGAATGAGGCATCTACCACCATTTTGGACAACCTGAGGGTGCCCTACCATGGCCACAGTGCTTGGGGATGTCAGCTGTCCTGGGGTCAGTTATGGTGCAGGTTATCTGCTGTGGACACAAATCAGGGTTTATCTGGGGGTCTGTAATGGTCAAGTGGGATTTGGGGCAGTTAATGGGGACAGTGTATGGGTATGCACTGCCCTGTCTGTGTAGGAAAGCTGCTTTCCAGTCCATGAACCCACCGAAACCTTTAAAAGTTAGGATAACCATTTCAAAGCAGCCAATGAAATCTGCTCAAATGGCAGTGATCTGGCACTGATCCTGTGCTGGTGTCTCCATCTCTGCAAATCCCATCCTTTAGCAGCACCGTTCTCTTGGGTCCATCACGCTGTGCTCCTTTCTGCTATTTATTTTCCTTCTCTTTTAAATATGTTCTTTTTGCTCTCACTTTTCTCATCTGGGCTGGATTAGAAATGCTCTGTTTGCTCTTCAATTAAAGTGGCCTCTCAGACACTGCAAAGTTCAAATAGTTTTAGGTTTTGCCTTAAATATATCTTTCTGGATTTAATGGGCTTTGCAGACTATAGCTTCAAAGTGGTTATTAATGTTATTTGTACAGGGAACTCTTGCTCTGTGCTTTTAAAAATAGCATAAGAATCCTTCCATTGGCATTTAATTTCATCAATTCAGGCATGTCAAGAGGTATGTTTGGGCATCACATTACGACTTGGTCCAACTATGATGGGTCTGCAAAGTGAGGGCTGCAGTACATCTGGCAAATTCAACAGCATCATGGTAATTAACTGAAATTATTGGCTTTTGCTTTCTTAAATGCGGTTACTATTATTGCTATTATTATTCCCTAGAGAATGTCTTCATGGCAAAGCTCCACTAAGACATACAAGGTGACAACAAATTGTGCAGCTGGGTTAAATTCATACTCCTTGTGCGACAGTGGTGCCTTGCCATTAATACTCTTTCTAATCTGCCATGGCCTTACTGCTTATTTCAAAGATTATCTCAAGGATTGAAAGATTCACATTCCATCAATTTGCTTCAAATCACTGTGGGATTACAAATCCAGTTTGAAATGCAGTGACAGAGGTGCCCTGACAGCCTTACCCCATGCCCAGTGCCAGAGCCCCAGCCAGCACTGCTCTGCAGCTTCCTCCATGGAATATAGATGTGGTTTGGAGCCTGGGGGCTAGCTACCCATCCTGTTAGCACTGTATCTTGGCACTGTGCAACATGTGCTTGTGTTAAAGGGTGTTGCAATATATTTACTAAAATCTGCTCAAGTCTGTTGTACTTGTTGGTGCTTAAAGGCAAGGAGAGCGAGGCACGTGCTGGGCTATGGAGATGCAAAGCTGTCTCTTCCTCAGTCTTGTCTGCAGCCATTGCACTGGTTTACTCTGCAATTCATAGCTGAAGCTGATGAGTGAGCCTCTGCTGCTCAAACAAAAAAGGTGGGAACCTCTGAAAAGGCAGAGCTGGATTGGAAACAGAGCTTCAGAGCCGTTTCTATTTCCCTCAAACCAGCCTTTGCCTTGGAGGGTGAAAAGAGCAAGACAGCAATAGTGAGCACATTTTTGTTGGTGGTTGGTGTGTCACAATGGTGACATGTAAAACAGACTTTCACCCGCATTTGGGGTATTTATTTATAGCAGCCTTCCAGTACCTAAAGTGGCCTGCAAGAAAGCTGGAGAGGGGCTTTTTACAAGGACATGTAGTGACAGGACAATAGGGAATGGCTTTCAACTGACAGAGGGGAGATTTACATTAGGTGTTAGGAAGAAGTTCTTCCCTGTGAGGGTGGTAAGGTACTGGCACAGGATGCCCAGAGAAGCTGTAGCTGTTCTGTCACTGACAGTGTTCAAGGCCAGGTTGGATGGGACTTGGAGCAACCTAGTCTATTGGAAGGTGTTCCTGTCCATGGCAGGAGGTTGGAACTGGATGAGCTTCCAACCTAAAACACTCCATGATACTGTGATCCTATGTTTCCATGCTCTCTTCACACCCTGCCTTTCTGCCTGCCTGTGGCTGTGACCCCTCAAATCTCCAAACTTACCTCCACCAAAGGTTTCCTTCTGGGATCAGTCCAGCCCTCTGAGGACAATGGTACAAAAGCAGCAGTAGGTGACTGGTGGTTAAAGGCTCCAACCATGTGCTTGCTCCTCCTATTGCACATGTTGCTCCTCCTCAGTGCGCAGGACATCGCAATTATAATCTCAAGCAGCTACACATTTCTGTTCTTTGTGGGAAGCAATGCTTTCTTTCTGTCTGTGAACTCCCTAAAATCCAACAACTTTGATGGTGTTGTCTCCCACCACAGTATCTCCAGCTCGTGCCTGTGCTTCAAATCAGAATCCATGAAGGAGTTGGGACAGTGGTCCCTCACCAGTGAATCATAGTGATGCCTCCTGCCCTGTGGGGACCTGCAGCACGGATAGCCATTGGCAGTGGTCCAAAGACACATATCAACATGTGATGGGAAACCTTAAGGAACCTTTTCTAAAGCTTTGGGGGTCTGCACACAGCCAGGTTTTCTGTGCTAGTGGTGAGCCCAAATCAGTCATTGCTTCTGAAACCCTGAGCTCACATGTCTGACCTGGCCTCTGAAATCATGGGAAGAGAGTGAAAGTAATAATGGAAAGCAGGGCAGTAACCCTGCATCTCCATAGGACATTTCCTACATGTCCAGTTAGCCCAATCTGCTTGGTTGCTGCTAAAAAATTAGGTGTGGTTAAAATGCAAATGTCCCTTTATTAATGAAGAAAAACTAGTGACATGTTCTTAAATGAGGGAAAAGCAATTATCATTTGCTCAGATGAGTCGGCTGGCATTGCTCCCTGTCACCGCCTCTCCCTGCAGCTAATGAAAATGTGAGGCACGCTGGAGTCATCAGCAACAAATTTTTACATTTTGTACTGAGCAGAGCTTTAATAGCATCTTCCTGTGAGATGACAGGCAGAAATAAATGTCCTTCAGAATGATTTATACCCTGGATTAGGTGCAGGTTGTAAAAATATACCAGGTTTAAATCACTGTCAACCTTGAAACAACAGCGGAGAAGGTGGTGACCCCAGTTAAAAAGTAAACAAAACAAGTGTGTTCCTCAGTAGATTGAACTGCAAGATGTCTTTAAAATAAAATCCATGACTTTAATGTTGTCTGCTTTTAAATTAAATGGGAAATAGGGGTGGTGTGTGCATTTCACACTTGCAATTCAAAACAGCTGGATGGGAATCCATAAACTCTAGCAACTACTTGGAGCAGTGACTTGCTTTTAACTGGGAAATACAGAAAAGCCAAGAAGCTAAAATAGTATAAAGAAGTGTTTTTTTGAAAGGAAGAGGAAAAGGATATTGTCCCCATTTGCAATCTAAAGATTTTGTTTGGTTGGTTTTGCTAAAAACAACCCACCAATCTGAGTATCTCCTTATTCCCCCAAAAGCAGTGGAAAGCCCTCTGCAGTCCATGCAGCCCTGCCTGGGCTTGTTCCTGCTGTGCCGAGGGCTGGAGCAGTACGGATCCAGCAATCTTTGCCTTGGGTGACATGATTTAGTGTGAGGTGTCCCTGCTTATGGCAGGGGGTTTGGAACTAGATGGTCTTAAGGTCCTTTCCAACCCTAACTGTTCTATAATTCTATGATTCTATTTGTACATATGAATTGCCATCAGAACCTTGCTTTGCCTGGAAAGCCTCTTCTCCCAGCGTCACATAGCTCTTATACATGGGCAATGGCTTCTGAGGGCTGGCCCAGGTGAAGTGCAGAGGTCAGTCACCATGGAAATGTAGTGGCCCACCATCATCAGGCCAATGCTTAATTAAACTGGTCCTGCTTTAGATGACTGTGCCCAATGGGAGGGTCATTCCTACCTTTCCTTCAGTATAATATTATTCTGAAAACGTTGTTAATTTGTGTTCAGCTGCAAGAGAATGGCCTGAATATACAGCTCTGCAACCTGAAATTTTCCTGTTGTTTTGGCTTCAATGGAAAACAAAAATCAAAAGACCAAACACCACAATTCATGTACTAATTAATGCACTGCACATGATGGCAGTGCTGGCTGAACCATGGCAGCCCACTTGGCATGGGGGGAACTGTGTGGCTTTTGTGGTGTGAAAGGGTTAGAGCACCACACTGGGACTTTGGTAGTGCAACACAAGTGTCCTCTGAGTATCCTGTGTAGTTTTGGACCAGGGCCTGTCTCCTGACCTGGGCTGCTATACATGCACACACTGTGCCTCTTGAAGCCTGTGTTCACCCTTGTAATCCATGGGTATCCTGCTGTTTTCTTAGTTTATTGTCTGTATGAGTACAAATCCATATGAATGTATGGTAAAAGGAGGTGTGAGCATTTTAAAATACTTATGGGCTTTCGGTTTTGTTTGCAGGACAAGGGGAATGGTTTGAAACTGAAAGAGGGAAGATTTAGATTAGATATTAGGCAGAAGTTCTTCCCTGTGATTGTGGTGAGGCACTGGCTCAGGTTGCCCAGGGAAGCTGCGGCTGCCTCATCCCTGGCAGTGTTCAAGGCCAGGTTGGACAGGGCTTGGAGCAACCTGGTCTAATGGAAGGTGTCCCTGCCCGTGGCAGGGGGTTGGAGCTGTATGAGCTTTAAGGTCCCTTCCAAGCCAAACCATTCTATATAATTCTACTACATGCATGACTCTGAGTAGAGGGTGATTCTAGGGGATGTGCATGGCACTGGAGGAGCTCCTGTGCCCAGGAACAGCTGCCATCATGTCCCTGTACTCAGGCAGGGCAGCAGTGTGATACTGAGTGTGTCTGGAGCACAGTCTGATCGGCATGGCAGGTGACAAAGCAGCAGAGAGACACGAATTCAAGCTAAATCAGAGTGTGCCTGGAGCACAGTCTGATCGGCATGGCAGGTGACAAAGCAGCAGGGAGACACGAATTCGAGCTAACTCAGAGTGTGCCTCAGAGTGGCTGCCCATTAGCAGCAGTATGCACCAGGGAAGATGGGCTGCATTCCACCAGTACACACCAGTGACGGTCACTACACTGAAGCAGCTGCTGCTCCAGCAGCTGGAAATTTGGAGCATTTAACCCCTTGTGGAAAGGTCAGAAGTGAAGTTTCAGTGACATTTCTTTCTCTGAGAACACTTCTTTCCTTCACAAGCAATAAAAGCAGGATTAAGACATCCAGGAGGAGCTGTGTGTGTGGAAGGAGTGGTATACATTCACTGCACGTTGCTCTTGTGGCCAGGATGTATTTCTTATCAGCTCATCCTTCTTTTGTTTTTCCCCCAGCTGCTTCATGGGGACACTTCAATTCCACCAGGAAGACCAAGGACAGACGGTATCACCACAGCAACATGAGTCACAGCAGCCCAATGATATTTTGCCTTGCTGCCTGTCTTCTCCTGGTGCTTGAGAAATCTCTCAGTGACATATCTCACTGGCATATCTTTTTCCAGTTAAATGCCATCAGTCCCTGCTCTGAACAGGCAGAGCAATCCACCCACACACAGCAGGGGCTGGAGGTGCACAAACACGGAAGCATCCTCCTTGCCTTTTGGCATGGATGGGGAGGACTCCAGGAGAGTTTAGCTGAGAGCAGGCTGGTGGGGAGAGGTACCAGCAGGGTGGGGAGCATTAGGCTCCAGGCTTCCTGGTGGAGGACTGCTGCAGTGCAGGGTTAGAAGCAAAAGAAGGAAACAAAAGCAAAGGTAAATGAATAGGGTCTCACCAGGCAGAGCCAGAAGGGAGGAATGGGCCTTTTTCAGGGGATGATCTGTTCCCATCCACTGAACTGATTTTTCTTGTCCCACTGCACTTCCAAGGAACTGTTTTCATAGTCTGGGAGGGAAGGGACCTTAAAGACCATCCAGTTCTAACTCCCTAGACCTTCTACTAGACCAGGGTGCTCAAAATCCCATCCAACCTGACCTTGAACACTGCCAGGGATGGGGCATTAAACTAATTAAAAAATTACTGTTCCTGATTGCATTTTAGGAGGGTTTGTGCAGCAGTAAGTTGCTTTACCTGGTGGATTAATATCTTTGTGAATGCTAATATGTAGCTAATGTCACAAATGCAAAGTTAAATATGGTTTATGATGTTTTTATGATCATAATTTGATTAAACCAGTTTCCACAGTCCAGAGAAATGGGTGACTCAGGATTGTGTTTGCTCACATGTGGTGTTGACCTCTGCAAATGTAACTGGAATTGATTATGAGGCTGTTTTTTCATAGAAGTGCATTGTTTTTATAGTCCCTTCAAATATGGGGAACCCCTTTTGCATGTGGAGCACTCAGCAGCATTGCAAATGCCCCATGTATCAGGATGCAATAGAAGCACACTGGAAGCAGTAGACCAAGAGAAGAGGCAACATTTTGACACCAGGATGGAGCTGCAGAGAGGAAGAGGAGCATCACAAGAATGACAGTTCATAGCACAGCCCAAGCCTTCATATAGATTAGAATATTTTACTTTTCCTTTCTCATTTTCTGGAGCAAAACAGGTGCCACTGCATTTGCTATCAAAGCTTCTTCCAACATCCCGTTTCCACTCACAGAGAAGAACTTTGAGCTGTTATCAAAACTTTTTTATCACTACTTATAGAATCATAGAATAGTTAAGGTTGGAAAGGACTTTAAGATCATCTAGTTCCAACCCCCCTGCCATAAGCAGGGAGACCTCACACTAAACCATGTCACCCAAGGCTTTGTCCAACCTGGCCTTGAACACTGCCAGGGATGGAGCACTCACAACCTCCCTGGGCAACCCATTCCAGTGCCTCACCACCCTAACAGGTTATATGCAGGAAGGCTGCCAAAGTATAAATGAGCCAATACTACAGTGCAGAGTCACAAATGAAGTTACTATAGAGGATGATTAGCTAATTGTAGTTAATTAATCTGAAAACATAGCACCCAGACCAACAGAAAGTATCATGAAGAAATGATTTTTTGTCAGCTCATGTCTAACAGGGTAATAAGGCCCCAACTATTTTCTTACAACTAATTCTTTGTTTACTTTACAGGCTGATACCTGCTGATAAGATGCTTTACCTTCAAGTGAGAAATTATCTTAATTAACTTTAATTGTTTGTAGTAAATTTTATGCAAATTGAGACATTTAAAGAACAGAGCAGAGATTCAGCTGTGGCTTAGGGAGTGGCTAAAGAGCACTAAATTTTTCTTATGTCAGTAGGGCTTTTCTTCTTAACAATAAGATGTGCCTCCTGGGGTGTGCTGCTGGGAGGAGGTGGGACAGCAGCTGTGTACCTGTACATGGCATCTGAGAAAAAATGGTGTCACAGATTATTTTTCACTATTTCCTCCCCCCCAAAAATAAGGACATTTGTGGCTACTTAAAACTGGGCAGGGTACATGCTGGAGTCTTATTCCAACCCCTGATGACAAAAAGTAGGCACTGTGACTATGTATTATCTTCTTGTACCTTTATTTCCCAAACTGTTAAATGGCTACAGCCTGTTTTTATTAGCAGTTTTCTTTTTGAGTACAAATCAGGACATGCATCTTGCTAGGATTTCTGGTGACTGACAAGGATTTTTACTCTGGGAAGTGTGTACCAAGAGCACATGTAGAACAAAAGCACTCTTAAAGTGGGTGTATTCAAAACCATTAGAATACTTTGAGCTATTTACCAGCAAACTGGATGTGCTAGGCATCCCATGTGAAGCTGCACATGTGAGAAGGATGCTGGGCACCCATCAGGCATCCTGATGGGAGCCCAGGAATCCCCAAGTGTTCTCAGCTGCGGCTGCTCAGGTCTGGAGCAGTGTCCTGTGATTGCATTGAATCTCTGCTTGAAAGCTAAACCCAGATGTTTTCAGTTTTCAAGAAACCATATAATCAGGATGTGGGGCTAGGTTGCTGCTATGAAGCAGAGAAGTGGGTGGGAGAGTTTTTACTTGAGCAGCCCTGTCTCTCTGAGCTGGTAAGTGCTGCGTTGTGCTTTATGCATTTTTTTCTCCTGTTCTTCTGGTTGAGGATTTTACTACCTTTTTTCTGGCATTTCAGCTTTCTCAATGTGTTTATTGCTGAGAGAAAAATGAATGGTTGGATTTAATGAGGGGAGGCTGAGCTCTCCTGGAGCTTGCTTCTTGCTGTAGCGGGTGTTATGTGTTGATGTTTTTAGTGCTAGATTAAATGCCATTTGGGTGTTATGGCTCCCTTTCTCTGGAACTGAGGAGAAACACCTAGGCCCATTATACTTAGTACTTTCTCTCTTAAAATGTAGGATCTTAAAATGTTAATCAGATGAGCCTGTAGCATACAGCAGCTCAGGGACAGGCTGCTCACTTCATGAGGTAAGTCTCCTTCTAATAATAGCATCAGTGGAGTGAAAATATATTTTCATTTAATAATTCAGGAGGAAAATACAATGTTAAGATGGGAGAAGGGTTTTTTTTTGTTTTTCCATTCTACAAGAAATTGTGACACAGAGTGTTCCAAAGGAACAGCACTGTCTTCTTACTATGGTTAACTGGCTCAAGCTGGAGTTGTGGGGTTTGCTCTTTTTTTGGGGCTGGGAAGAAGGCAGAGAGTTGACCAAATGTTTGTGCACTGAAACTTAGAGTGAAATAGTGATTTTGGTACTTATTTTATGTAAGTTAGTATCAGTTCTTGCTGCAAATCACATTGCAGCAGGTGAGGTACTTACTAATTTAAATGAAGACAGCAGTTATTAGCTTTTCCTTTGGGGAGTAATTTGCTGTAACAGATCCACAAAAAAACCCTTTGTGGTGCCAGTAGTGCAATAGAGAGCAGTTTTGTAACCTGGTAAGTTAGGAACCCCTATGTAAAACTCTGCTCTTGCAGGTGTGAGTTAGATGCCTGGTTCTTGGTAGCCTTTGCCAGCAACATAGTGAGTGCTGAAAGCACAAGACCCAACTAGTTTCTAAGTAGACACATCTGGGCTGTGTTAGCTATGGGTGGGGTGGGGTGGGGGTTGTGTGGTACCAGTTGTTATGCAGAGCAGACCCATGTGCTTGCTGGCCTCTTCCTTCATGGCCATGTTCTTGTGCTCTCTGCTTACCTGGGGATTGGGTGTTCTATGATCTGATCCATCCTGTTGCAGGTGAGGAGGTGGGGGAATCACCCAGTGAGCTTTGAGTTGAAGGCTCAATAGCCACCAAAGAAAATCAAGCATGTCTGTTCCCTGTCCTTACTCTTCAGGTGCCTGGCTACCTCTAAGATCAGAAGGAGCCTGGACAACTGGCTTGCAGGTGGGTGTCAAATGCTGTGTTGTTGTGGTTGAGTTTGAATTGTTGTCAATATCTTCCTCATGCTGCGCTCACCCTAGTGCCTCTTGTAAAATTGATAGTGGACAGCACCGAAATGACTTTAAACAAATTATAATAAACTGTAAACGTTGCAATAAGCTGTAAGTTTCGCTTTTATGGTTTCAGAATGTTAGAGTTTTTCAAAAAATACAGAAAGCAAGCCTGTGTTCCTTGGTTCTGAATGTGGTTGGTTGGTTGTACATGAAACATCTGAATGGTGATTAGCCTTTGATTTTGGGGAAAAATGAGCAAGGACAATCTGACCAAACTCTTTGCTCTAAATGGCAAGCATGGCTTCTTCTTTGGCTCTTGATTCACAGTGGGTTTGAAAGTTTGAGTTGTAGAATAGCCCAGATTGGAAGGGATCTCAAAAGGTCAGCTGGCCCAATGTTTCATGGAAAAAGAGCTGCTGTGAGATTATCTAGGTATAGGTTTATCTTGCTGCTACTTGGAAGTGTAACCCAGTGGCAAAATAAGCTTTGCAGAAATGAATATAGTCTACCTTGATAGGATTTTCATTTAATAATATCAGCCATGATTAGTTTCCTTTATTCTTCATCTTGCTGAGGAAAGTATTAGAATGTCATGAAACTAAAGCATGTCTGATGAAAGGTATAGTGCAAATTAAAACTGCTGACACTAAAACTAATGTCTTACTTCCGTCAGTACCCAGCATGAATATTCATTTTCTTCAAAAGTTTTCATTTACTGTGATCCTGGGCTTTGGCTTGTCAGTATATCCATGGTTTCCTCAGTACTTTCTGTTGAGACAAAAGCTGTTTAACAGTCAAGCTCCACTGATGAACATCAGGTGTTCTGAGTGCTGAAATCCTCACCCTGTAATTATGCTTTATATTTTTGTGCAGTGGCTTTACCTTGTGCCTAAAGCACTGGCTTTACAAGTGGTTGCCAACAGGTATGAATGATAACACCCAAAGATACTGAAGAAAATGGGACTAAGCCCTGTCTGCATTTTGCCAATGTTGCTTTTCACAGCATAGGAAACTTGCTAGTTCTCTGCGAACAGCGTTTGCTCCTACACTGTGAAATGAGACCTGCAAAGATTGGAAGGTAGTTTTCATAACTGGACTTTTCATATATATCTAAAAAGTGTACTTTGTGAATTTGAGATGGATTTAATTATATAGTCTTTAATTCCCATTATTGCCAACTTTTTTCCGTATTTCAAGGAAAAAAATCTTTTGACCTGTAATCTTTTCTTGCAATAATTACCTTTGTGACTTTTTCCTGTGGCTTAGATTGAAAACAATAACAGTTTCTCAGTATTTGTAGCTTGTAATCTCTACTTAGGATTCAGAGCAGAAACGAACAACTATGATTCCTTTGCTGAGCAGTTACAGTGGGGCAGTGATATTTATTTAGACATTTTCTCCCCTTAGCTTCACCCAATGTCAAACAAAAAGTCAGTTCCTTGGCCTCAGCTATCTGACTCTCTGAAAAAGCTTGGCACATTCTGCAGCTGTCTTCACTGAGAAGAGGCATAGAGAATCCCAATTTAGGTAAAATGGAATGTGCTTTTCAAAAAGTTAAATATGACCGAAGACTGAAGTTAAGACAATTTTGTGCTTTTTAAGTTTTTGTTTGGATAAAGTAAGCATTATTTACAGAGGGAAATTTGTATGCTTAAAAAAGTATTTGCAGCAAGTTAAGAAATATCTGATCTGCAGAGGAAGCTGGTGAAATTATGTTTGGCTTTTTTTCCTCAGTCATAGTTGTTATACGAGTACTGTCTGAAGGCAGTTTTTCACAGCATTTTCTTACTTGAAATTCTTGCATTCCCTGGGGTTTTTATCTTAGCTTTTTAGGTTTGATCACATTTTAAGAGTGAATCTGGTGTCAACGAGAGAAAAAGGGTTTAGTGGGGCAAAACCAAAGGGTTGCTGCATGCAGATCGAACTGCTGCATTTTGCCAGGAAAGCCCTCACCCCTCTCTTTCTGTCAGTCAGTGTTGTGGTTCAGGTAAGTTTACTACTACAGAGACACGCTCTGTCAGTCTAAAAACCAGTCCTTCACTGCTATGGTGATCTATGTGTCTCTAGTTTGGTTGGGCAGGTTAGCTCTTAATGTGAGGGAAATGGCTGATGTGCTGCTGTAGCTGCCACCCAGGTGACTTTACTGTTAGGTGCATCAGCATCTTGCAAAAGTAAGAAACAAATGAAGCATAGCAGGAGGGAGTCGATGGGATTTTAAAACAGCCCTCTTGTTTAAAGAGTGTAATTTTCAATCAGCCAGTTTAGGGAAATCAGTGGGAAATGGGTGTGTTCTTGGGAGCAGGGTGAGGAGGGGGAGCTCTGTGTGTGTGCTTGGTCACTGCTGGGAAATGCAGTGAATGCATTGTGCTGACTAGAAGGCGCTGATGGAGAGAGTCAGAAGTTGCTGGTAGAAGCCTATTTGTGTTTGGCAAAATGCCCGTTTAGAACAGGGCACAAAAAACCAGTGCCTAATAGGAGCCCAGTGTGCAGTCTTACTTGCATAAAGCTTTGGACTGCAATTTGCTTCCTTCCCTTCAGTTCCCTTGGGCATCACCATGGGGATTCAGCAAAAGGCTTGGACCTCTGCTGTGCCAGGCACTGCCTATGCTATTCTTGTTGTTATACATCTGGTGGCTTGTTTTTTATCTTCCAAAGGTGCCAATTGGAAGTAGATATAAATTGAAGGCAAAGCCATGGGTGTTTCCAAAGGGTCAGAGGGAGGAGGAGGAGTGCAATGGGCTGGGAAGTGATGGTCCTGCTGTGTATAAAGTGATTGAAAGCCAAAACACCTTACTGCATTTCACAGAAGTCACCTGCATCTGGCAGCTGCAGAAGTGTTTTAGTATCAGGAGCTAAATGCTTGAGATAACCATAAATTTGATCTGGAGTTATAAAAGAAGCTCCAGCCCCTTTCTTGCAGGTTTTCCACTCCTGTGACCCAACTGTGCTGAGAACTTTGGCTCTCCATGAGCCAAAGGAAAGGGGGGGGTGGGGCAGAATTTTTGGGGTTGGGCTCAGCCTGGGCAGGGGTTGGTTCCTCCATAGCCATAGGGCAAGTAGGCTGAGCCCAAGCTCTTGGCAAAGAAGGGTCCCTGAATTTGGAAGAGATGAAAGTGCCTGAGGCAGACAAGGCGTACTTTACTATGGATGTCTGGACCTTCAGTCTGTGTGACCAGCATCCCTGATGGTCAGACATAGGTGGCTTGGCCTGGCTGGGGCGGAATGGACCATGGTGGGATCACGCCAGAAGTGATTGGTGAAAACATAACTTGGATTATAATAATTTCTAGTAAGTTTACAGAGCGCTTTTGTTGGCATTCACCCACTGCTTTGTGAGCAGCAGATTATGTGCTTGTCTGTGCTTGCTACTTGCTTTATCAAAAAAAAAAAGCCATCATGATCTTGAATTTCTTTATGAATGATGCAAAAGAGCCTCAAAACCTTTTCTCTGGACTGCAAACATGTTCCTGTTGCCTTCAATTCACCTGTGGATTCTCTTATCCAAATTGTATTAGAAGATGACAAGCAGATTTATTTCATTACGGTTTTTGAAAGCAGCATGCTCAACACTGATGTCTTCCCAAGGTACTGGACTCTTGTCTTGCTCTCTTCTGCTCTAGCAGGTGATCTCATCAAGGTGGATGTTTGCCAGACCCTTCAAGGTAAGGGAGGACACATCATTGCCCCTTCCCTGGAAATATTCAAGGCCAAGTTGGACAAGGCTTTCAGCAATCTGTTCTAGTGGAAGGTGTTCTTGCCTGTGGCAGGGGGTTTGGAACTAGATGATCTTTAATGTCCCTTCTAACCCAAGTCATTCTGTGATTCCATCTCCATTGGAAACCTGCACTGGCATTTCTTGAAACAGCCTAATTACTCTTATAAATTCTGTAACATGAATGTGTTCCTCTTCTGCACATACTCTACATCTCAACAAAAACTTCTGGAATAATTGCCCTATGCCAGGATATTTTTTGTACTAATTTTGAATCAAAGGACCTTAACATAATTGCTTATTCAAATAAGAACCCAGTTGCATACAAAATATTTATATTAATTGCATATCTAGCAATGCTAAAATAACTATTTTATGAATCTCAAAGTTGAGAAAGATGTCTCTAAGGACAACTAAAATGAAGAGACCACATTGTCTTTAAGGTTTGCTTGGGGTTTAAAGGCTTTATTCAAGAATTAGTTAAGAAAAGCCAAAACTATTGTAGCACGAAAAGCCTTTTATGCAGGCATTGGGAATGTTTGAACAGGAATTCAGATGCTGTTAAAGCCTCATGGAACTTGAAAACTTCAGAAGTATTGAGTGAATTAAGGATGCTTGAGTCCTAATTGCAGAGGCCCTCTGGGGAAAACTTGCAACACAAACCAAAAGCAGGGTAACCACAGAATCTTAACTTGTATGTTCATGGTGTGAGTTTGCAAACAGTATTATGTGCAGGCTGGTGGTGTTACCAAGGCTACTTGTACAATAGCTATCATCCTGCTCTTAGAAACTCTTCAGAGCAGGTTTCTTTGCTACCTTCAGGGAGAGGACACAAGAAAACTATTTGTAGCCTTCTAAATAATTGGTTTGTTGATGTATTTTCAGTATGCTTTCTGTGTGTTGGGGTTTGGAATTGCTGCCCATGCAGCCTGTGATGGGCAGGGCTTGGTGCAGCAGGAAGAGGGGGTGTTTCTCAACAGGTGCTTTGTCTGCAGCCCAGAAATCCCGATCCTTAGTGCCGCTGCTATCTGGGGTGATGCTGCTGGAGCATTGAATGTGGGCTGTTCTTCCAGGGGTATAGAAATGCTGCTAGTGCTTTAGGTGCAAAGTGCCTAGTTCTGGCTCCATACCAGCCATGCTCATGACTAAGCAGGGCAGTGCTGGCTGGGATTGATATGCGTCCTCACTAAATTTCTATAAATGAAAAGACTTGTTTTGAGTTTCAGAGGCATAGGGTGTTTACTTGTTTCTCCCCTTCAAGACCATTCAGTACAGTGGGTTGCTTTATTTTATTTAAGGCATTGGTGGGTAATGTCTAGCTGGTAAATAACTTCTTTAAAAGCAATGCTTACTGGAGGTGCTTTAACTTTATTGGTTAAGATCACTTGTAGTCTACTCATCTAGAAGCTGTGTAGTATGCTTATAGCAAACTAGACAGGAATAATAAAACAAAATTCTTGGCAGGTTTATCAGTGGGTTATAAACTTAGAGGGGGATTGCTGGTTTTCTAGGGATAGTGAGGTGGAAGTAAGTACTGAGGAGCTTAATGTGTTTGTTCTTGGGAGTCTGATCATCTCCTCCTTTCCAAGTTTCTGAAAGAACTTGCACATCAGTAATAAGATCAACAATTTTTTTTTGCTGCAGATTCTTTGGCTGTTTTTACAGGGATGTAGGGATGGAGCTGGGAGACTGCAGGGCTGTAAACATGGTATTTTCATTGAAGAAGGGGCAAGAAAAGGTATTGTTATAACTACAGGCTTTTCAGATGGCATTAAGTAAGACTTCACCCTGTTTTTTCAGGAAAGTATAACTATAGGCAGAGAGAAAAAGACAGGATTTCACCTGGCCTTATCGAAACTGGTCAGGTTTCCAACTAGACTGGCTGCCCAGCCTCAGGCCTTTGCTGAGGCTTCTTGGGCTTTTGATCATTTGGCAACAGCTTCTGCCATTTGGGCCATGCAGACTGAAATGGGCTTCCACCCCCACAGAACATGCAGAAATGCAGCTTCCCTGTTCCCTGCCAGTACCAAGGGAAGGAACACTGCCTGCAGTGTGTGTGCTGTCTAGAATGCTTTTTTGCTAATGTACATGTTTCCATCAGTGGTATGTTTCTCTTTCAGTGCTCTGACAACAGCTGATTTAATTAAGAAAGTACATCAATCACTCCTGTAGAACTACTTCTTTTCCTGTTTGCTGGCAGTAAAAATCTGCTTCAAAGTGAAGAGCATTAATATTGTAGTCTTTCCTTATGGAAAATATCTTGCTCATGAATTCAACCAAAAATAAGAATGATAAAATGATAATGAAACTGGGATGAGGTTTAAGAGCAAGAATAAAGGAAACAGAAACTGGTTAACGTGGCAGTTGTAAAAGTGTATGTCATTATGATGGAAGTATATCCTTGGATTTCATGAAGCAGGAGGAAAATGGGTGGGTTTTGAGAGAGTGTTTTGTTTTGTGTTTTTTTGTTGTGTTGTTTCTTTTTTTTCCTCCATGAAGGTAAGGGAAATGGTTTCTGGATGGCGGAATTGGAGCCTTGCAATCTTGGGTAGTCTTGATAGTTTGTCTATCAATTTTATGGAAAAAAATTGTCTTCAATTTTGTGGAAAAATAAGAATANGGTTTTTTTGTTTCTTTTTTTTCCTCCATGAAGGTAAGGGAAATGGTTTCTGGATGGCAGAATTGGAGCCTTGCAATCTTGGGTAGTCTTGATAGTTTGTCTATCAATTTTATGGAAAAAAATTGTCTTCAATTTTGTGGAAAAATAAGAATATGGCTGCAAGGTTTCCTTCAGTTAGGTGGGCTTGATGTGATGCTGTGCTGGGAAGTGATGTATTTTGTTTGTGGCTGAATCGGAAAATGTCTTTGGGAGCCAGGATGGGTGGTAGCAAGTGGTCAATGTCCATATTGTCCAAATCAGACTGTTGGATACTGTTTCCTGATAAACAATGACTTTCAGGGTTGCAAGAGCCCAGGTGGAGCTGGGAACTTCCCTGCTGGCATGTTATCAGTTTTGTTGCCTGTCACTCCACTCCAGAAACACATGGTTTGCTTCCTGGCAAAAGTAATTGAATAAGAAGATATGATAACATTAAGCACAAAGAAGCCTGTAGTGTGGCCATGGATGGTGTTTGTGGTGATGGGGACTTCTGCAGGTGTGACAACAGAGATGACCTGCTACCCTGGGTGTCATGTTGATGGACATGTTGTGCTTTGGTGTAGGTGATCACAACAGTAGAGAGAAAGGAAAGGGGCTGACTTGAGGGACCTGTGAGGAACACATCTGAAGGGACTCATGCATCCATCAGCCTTTTCTCCTTCTTTATTTTGTTTTTTGCATCTTAGTGCACAGGCTCAGATGTAAACCCATCTGCCTGCTTGTGGTGGCTCCATCACTCACAGCATGTTATAGCTGGGAAAGGCTGCTCCCCACAGAGCCTCTAACTCGCTGGGAACAAATGAGTCTGTCAGAGAGAGCAATCTGCATTTGTCATCTCCTACCTGCTGGGCCTGCATTCAGCCAAGTCTGACACAGATCTCCCTGCACGTGGCTTGTGCTGGGCTTCCTGGGCTGATCATGCTCATTTTGGTGCCAGAGAAGTTTCGCTATTTTTTTCTCCTCTTTGTGCTTGCTATAGAAGTGTGAGGGCAAGGGTAATATTAAATCTTTATAATAAGACTCTATATAGTGTTGTCTGTTGGATGTCAGCACAGTATGGTTGGCAGGATTAATATAATCCATCTTGTACATCCTATTGCTGGTGCTTGTGGTGGTACTGGAATGTGCTTCTCAATCATGGTAGCAAGCAGTAGTGCAGCATAAAGCTGGGAACATCTAAAGCAGATACAAATCAAAGTGAACTTGGAATGAATAAATCTTGCATTATCAAAATGATGATGGAGCAGGTCTGGAGAAGGCCATGAAGGTGATCAGAGGGCTAGAGCACATTTTCTATGGACACAGGCTGAGAGAGCTGGGATTCTTCAGCCTGGAGAAGAAAAGGCTCCAGGGAGACCTTAGAGCAGTTTCCAGTATCTAGAGAGGCTGTCAAGAAAGATGGAGAGGGGTTTATGGCAAGGGCAAGTCAAGGGACAATAGGCTTTATACTGACAGAGGGGAGACTTAAATATTAGAAGTTATTTCCTATGAGGGTGGTGAGGCACTGGCACAGGTTGCCCAGAGAAGCTGTGGATGCCCCATCCCTGGCAGTGTTCAAGGTCAGATTGGATGGGGCTCGGAGCAGCCTGGTCTAGTGGAAGGTGTCCCTGCCTGTGGCAGGGGGGTGGAACTGGATGAGCTTTAAGGCCCCTTCCAAACTATTCTGTGATTCTAAAATGTGTCTGATTGGGTGTCATGCTTCAGCAGCAAGAAGTACCTCAGTAATCTACTGCTTTTCAACAGTATGCTTAGACATGTACCTAAATCCAGTTGCTGTCCAATTGTTTTGCAAAGCAGTGCTGATTTCTCAAAGGTGACGTGTTCTCTACTGGAAGCTTTGGCCATGAGGGAGTTGCTCTGTCTAATTCGCAGTTGGCATTTGAGCAGCCAGGATTTGGTGCTCTTTGAGGTTGGGGCAAGAGAAGCATCGTCTTCAGAAAATGGAAGTATACAAAAATGAAGTTTAAAAAGATAAACTTCAAGTTAAACAAGTTAAACTTCAAAAATGAAGTTTAAAACTTCATTTTAAATTGAAGGTTTTAATTGTTTTGCTTGGTGTCAGTACTGGTATTCTTTCAGCAGCACTTTCCCTGAAATAACAGAAATATGATATGAACTTAAAAACTAAATGGGTATTAGAAAAACGGTTTGGAGGGGTTGATGACTATTTTGGATTAAAAATAATGGGGGTTGGGAGGGGGGGTGTGCAACAAAGTTCTGGGAAGGGCAGTAATGCTGCATGACTGGAGTCTACAATGAGCTCCTGGGGCAGATGAGGTTTCCCATGTCCCTCTAAGCCACACTGCCCCAGACAGAGAATGGGTCTGGGAAAACATCCTCTCCCACCAGGCAAGTTCTGAGGCCATGGCTGGAGTGCTGTGTCTGGTTCTGGGCCCTGGTACAAAAGAGAGAAGGATGTGCTGAGACTTTTAGTAAGGATTCTTCTTGTGGACAGGAAGAACCTGATGGGGGTGAAAGAACTAGGCTTATCTCAGAGTGATGCAGAGATGTGGAGAAGTAACAACACAAGTTACAGCAAGGTAAAATCTGAGTGTTTGGAAAAAATCTTTGCTGGTGAAAGCAATGAGACACTGGCATGGGCACCTGTGGAGGCTGTGGTAGCTTGATCCCTAGGAATTTGCAAAGCTGCTGGTCATGTAGCATGTGCTGTCTTCTGATCACACCTGTTTGGTCTGAAGTTGTTTAAGTGCAACAGTTTAAGGTAGTCAAACAGCTATAACCATGGAGGTAACTCAGCAGCAGCAGTGTTACTAGTCTGCATGTAATAAAGCAATCACTTCCCCTCCCCCCCTTTTTTTTCCTTTTGTATTGGGAAACTGGTGAGAGAAGAGGGAACTGCAATGAAGGATCTGCTTCCTTGTCCTTGTGTTATGCTCTTCTTTATCTGGGTCAAACCTGACAGCTTGAAAAATGCTATTCTGCTGGAGTTTGTTCTGTAAACAGAGTTGAAATAGAAGCATTCATTTAGTATTTGACTAACTGGGTAACACTTGAAAACTTTGTAAGGGTGCATTATCAACTTCAAAATGTTTCTCCGAGAATATACCTTCTTGCTGTTTCCAAATGCTGGAGCCAAGCATATAAATGGGATATGTTTACAAGCATTCTAGTGAAGAAACATCTTGCTTGGTGTATGATTTGACTGAAGTTTTTTAGATGATGGAAGACCTGATGTAGTAAAATGCCTACTCCAATGCAGCGTGTTTCTGGTTGCTGGCATGTCTGCTGCAGCGCAGGGTACACCTCCTTTGGGTTCTCCACTAGCTATGGAGCCCATAGCTTTGGGTAGCTGAGGAGTCCTTAATTTAGTCCTTTGGTTAGGAACAGACTATTGATGAAGATGGCCCAGGCCATAGAGAGGTCTATGTGCATTGAAAGACCTAGTGAAATATTTCAGCCTGATAAGCTACAAGAGAGGTATGAGAGATCTCTAGGGGAGAGATCTATAGCAAGAAATGGGATGGGTATTGTCAATTGCCTCTGTAATAAAAAAAAAAAAGTCAAAATTTGAGGGTTGACATAAGCATTATCTACAAAAACTGAGGAGAAAATATAGCTTTTCACCACCTTCTTTAGCATCAAACAGTTTTTGAACAACTGATGCATCTTACCAGGGAAAAGAATAAGCTCTTGGTTATTTGTAATTCTGAGAAATGAGAAAAACTTTGTAAACAAGCAGAAAACCAGTCAAAATTAATTCCAGCCAGAAGCTGCCATAAAAAGGAATAGTCAAGAAATCACTGGTGCATTTTAATGACTGCTGAAAGGAAGGGGGTAAATACAATATTAATTTTATGACTTTTTCACACTCCAGTGAAAATAAATTTTTGTAATTGTATTTACTGGGCTTGGCTGTATTGAAAGATAAGGGATAATTATGTTCTTGCCTGATGGAAAGAAGCCTACAAAATTATACCTTTTTTAATATGTCAACAATACTATAATATTGGGGAATTCAATCTGATATTAATTAATGCCAAGAGTAAACATTATCAATGAGCAAGTTCTATGAACTTGGTTTGTGTTCAGAGAACTGAAAGTATTTTTGTTTTCCAATATAATTACAGTTTTGTTGGTCAGCCCTGACAGTCTCCAGCCTAGTAGAGCTGCATTGGCTGAGTCGCTGTTTTTTGCGTGACCTTAGGTTGCACAGTTGGGACTGAGTATTTTACTGTCCTTTTCAGTTTTTATTGGGTTTCTCACCTGTTTTACTGGCTTTTCTCAATGTTGGCTTGACAGGAATTCCTAAGGATAAGTAAGAGATGTTGGTATGTTACTAAACCTGTGCTGGAGGGAACACATTTGTTGCCATGTCCTCATTGCCCATTGTGTGGTAGGAGCATGTTGGAACTGAACATCCAGAGGAAAACACTGTTTTTCCTGTAGCTGATTATAATGTTAGCCCGAGGCAGGATGTGCTTGCCATGGGCTAGTGCCAAATCACTCTTCATTTTTCCTCATTTCTCTTGCGTTGCACCCACTGCAAAGGTAATACGTTGTTTACGCTTTCACTAAAGTGTTGTTTACTGATCCTTTTTGGGAAAACCATGGTATCAAGCACTTGGTTTGAACAGCTGTAATTCCTGCTGTTTTGAATACTCTGCTTTCAAAGTCTGCTCCAATGTCCCCAGTGTGCTTGCATGTGTATGGGTCTGTAAATAGAAACAGCTCCAAATTATCTGTTGATCTCTTGCAGAACTTTGCATGATACTTAAATTTGTCTCCCCTTATTTTAGCAAGTATTGAATCACCTTTGGCTTTGAACTTCTTCCCTTTTTCATGAAGACTGCATTAAGTGTTCTTCACCGATAAATGCTTCTTATAAGTGTTTAGAAGCAGCACTCTATTAGGAATATCTTCACTTGCTAATGCCTTAATTGCCAGGAAGAATAACATTCAAATATATTGGCTACCCAAATCCATTTACCTGCTCTGAGAATAGCAATAAGTGAAAGGATGAGAGGAATGTCTTCAAATTGTTTCACGGGAGGTTAGTTTGGGAATTGGGTAAACTTTATTCACCAAAACGGTTGACAAGCACTGGAACAGACTGCCTAGAGAGGTGGTGGTGTCACCATCCCTGGAGTTATTTAAAAGATAAATGTGCAGATATGGTGCTTAGGCATATGGTTTAGCAGTAGGCTTAGCTGTGCTGGGTTAATGGTTGAGCTTGGTAATCTTAAAGGTCTTTTCCAACCTAAACAATTCTAAAAGGTGTCCAGTCCCCCTTAAAACCTTTGGTCTGGGCTGAGACAATCCATGTCTGGGAAGGAAAATAACTTCAAAAAGTAGCTACAAGATCATATGGAGACATATTTGAGAATATGGGAGCAGGAAAAGGTGCGAAGGGAGACAGATATACTGTCCCTTGTTGTGTTTGGGATTTAGTTTGAGAATCATGTTGACAGCACACTGGCAGTTTAGTTGTTGCTGAGCAGTGTTCACCCTGATAGAGGACTTTTCAGTCTCATACTCTGCCAGTGAGGATGGGCACAAGAAGCCAGGAGGAAGTAGAGACAGGACACCTGACCCAAACTTTCCAAAGGGGTATTCCATACCACAGCATGTCATGCCCAGTATATAAACTGAGGTGAGTTAGGAGGGAGGGAGTAATTGCTGCTTGGGTTCAGCTGGGTATTGGTCAGCAGATGATGAAAAATTGTACTGTATATCACTTGTTTTCTGAATTTTCATTTCTCCTTTTTGTTGCTCCCTATTATCAGTATTGTTACTGTTGGTATTATTTCTGTTATCACTGTATTTTACTTAATTATTGAACTGTTCTTATATCAACTTTTGTGTTTTATGTTCTGATTCTCCTCCCCATCTATTTAGGGAAGGGTAGAGAAGGTGGTTGAACCAGTAGCTGCATGGGGACTTAGTTACTGGCTGGGTTTAAACCATGGCAATATCATAATATGTCACTCTGATGGGAAGCAATTCTGAACTCTTGTCATCAACAGGTAAAGTTGAAATGATCTTGCATGAGCTGGTTGTGCTCACTGCAGCTACTGGGCAGTCATGAGCACCTTCCAGAAAGTTTTAAAGTTTGAGCCATTTGGAAAGAAAGACCTGTAATGGGATGCACTTAGGAGTCTTCTCTTCAAAATGAGAAGAGTTCTTGAGGAGTGCAATAACCACCCTGACTGCTCAGCAGGGCTTGGGAGAGAGTTGGTTGTTTAACTCCCTTTAAGCAGAGTAGAAGTCACTTGATTAATTCTTCGTAAAACTCTTAAATGTCTTGAAAGGGAGTCTGCTTCCAGTTTGTATCCTCTGGAGAAGGCAGGTAGCATTGCAGTGTGGCTGTGTGAAAAGCTTAAATGGGGGAGAACTGGAGAAACATTTTTCTCTGTCTCCCACTGAAACTATTGAAGTGTTTAGAATATAAGCCCTGGTTTCATTTTTCTTACTAGCTGCCTACTATTCCTCTCCTGCATGGAAAAGGAGAAGCCAGGGGACTCGATGGCATGCAAAACAATCCTCTTTCTTTGAAAACTAGGTTTTACAGGTTTGCAAACCTGAAATTTGAAAAGGGAGCATATAGCAAGAGAGGCATTTTTGGAGGGGGAGGATAAAATAAAAAAATAGCTTAGCTGTAATTTGATGAAATAAAAAAGGCAGAGGACCATTGAATGCAAGAAAATCGGTATTGACATTAGCTAAGAACCTTCCATTTTATGTCAGGAAGCCAATAATAAAGTATAAAGAGCAGGAAGCTTCAGCAAACTCCTACCTCCTTTTGCTCTTTAGAAAAGGTAGTGAACTTTATCCAACTTCTTCAAAAACTGCAGAGGTAGCCTCCTTTCCTACCCTGGCTGAGCAGAAGGTTGTGGTGGCTGTCCAAAAATCAACAATCTCTCCAGGCTGACCTTTTAAAATCTGAGCTTTATTCTCCCTTATCTTTGAATTCATTTATACGTGAAAGATCACTTGAGTTAGTCTTTTGTTTCTCTTCCTCGGGTTTATATCTAGCTTTATAGGTTGCACATAGGTAATTAATAATCAATAGTGCTCACAAGAGCTGTGTTAAAAGAGAAGCAGATCCACAAAGCAAAAAAAATTAAAGTATTCCATACAATGCTGTCAGGTCAACTAGATGCTGTTAGGTTGCTACCAGTGAAAAAGAGGAGAGCTATGGTAAGCCATACAGGTGCTCAGCCTTTACAAATGTAGTTTGATGTGGAAGTTGTGTTCTATCAGAATCTGTATTATTTAGACAAAAAGAAAGGATGGAAAAAAAAGCTATCCTTTTTTTTTTTTTCCCCAGAATCTGAATGCTGCATGTTCTTGGGAGAATAAAGAATCATCATTGTCATCATCTATGCTAATTGAATTTTCATCAGTTATTTTGCAAATTTGACTTAACTGTGTAGCAACTGTCCTGGATTCAGCTGTAGCAGTTATTTTTCTCTTCCTTTGTAGCTAGTGCAATGCGCTGTTTGACCATGTGCTGTATTCAGTTTATTAGAGTAACAGTGACTCTGGAGCAGAAGGGAGGTAAGCAGAGCAAAGGGGTCATGATTGCCCCTCCAAAACCTCCTAATGCTGGAAATCATTTGATTCCAGCTCTTTATCCACCAGCTGTACACTGGTATGGCAGACACCAGTGGGACCAAGGTCATGGGTGGTCTCTTCACTGCACTCTTCCAGAAGAGGAAGCTGCTGCTGGTATTTGTTCTTGGCACCTGGTTGTGACTTCTGTTTTATTGGTGTTTTGTGTTTCCCTGCTCCACTCCCACATTAATTGGGCCTTTCATTGATTCAAAGTTGTCTACAACTGCTAGCTAACTAACCACTAATTACAAGACCTCAGTGTGGGGAAGTTGAAGCTGAATGTGTGTTCCCCTTTCTTTCATTTGTGTCCTTTCAAAGTAATGTTGGCTCAACAGTGTTAATTTGGCTTGGGATATGCAGGATTTCTACCAATCTGGGGTGTGTAACTCTTCCAAGAAATGGCTGTTGAGCAGGCAGCACAGACTCAACAGAGAGCTTCAGGAAAATTGAATTCTATGGTTCAGTTGATAAAGTTTTCAAATATATCTAGAGCTGCTTCACTGAATCATGCCTGTCACTGGTAATGTAGCAAAATCAGGGTTCTACATAGGGTAGTTATTTGCCAGCCTGTTTTTTAAGCTAGAGAACTATTCCAGGTTAACTCGTGGCAGTGTGCAGGGACCCTTGGTCACATATCTAACGGGCAGGTGTCCATTTCAGAAAGATAGTTGCTGATAGTGGCATTAATTGTGCTCTCTGGGATACCAGATATTGTGCATCACATTGATCTTCCCAAGTGGTTCTTCCCAGTCAGATGGGCATGGAACATAATAATGTCCCACAGTTGTTTAATCGGATCATGCCCTGGAATTGTGGCATGTGTAAATACTGTGTCCTATTAAGACATCTCTTGTTACACTTGCTTACCTTCAAGGCAACTTGACAAAGTCTGAGAAGCTGATTTTGCCTGCTAAAGGACTACTATTGCTTCTCTGCTATGTAACTGTTCCTCAGTCTTTGAACGGCATGCAAGCAATGTGGAGATGGTGCTGCAGTGGCAATGACGGGGTGTCTAATCAGCCTGAGGCAGGAGGTCCGAGACCAGACCAAAATGCTTCCTGAGGAACCCCATCAACTGAGGGGCTTGTGACCTCCTGAAGTCCAATACTCAAATTGTGGGCCAGCCTACCTGAGTCTGCTCTGCTCCCTCTTGTCTGCCTCAGTAATTTTGAGGCATTTCTTTGCTTTTTTACTTCCTGATGAAGCACTGGGTGGGGAGCAGAGGTGTTATGCCTGTCTCTCTTGCTCATGACTACTTCTCAAACCTGTCCAGATGTAGATTTGGTTTGTACCAGGTGTGCTGTAAGTAAATACTCTCAAAACATTGATTCACTCCCTCAAAGTTACTAATTTTATCCATTTAAAAAGTGTTTTTAAATAAAAAATATTTTAAGATTAGTAATGCTTAATTGAAAGTGGTTTTTCAGCTTGAAAGACTTGAGGAATATCAGCTTTTTTCAGAGTTACTTAAATGATTTTTTTTTTTTTTTGCTATGCATTTTCAGCAAGTTAAAGACTAAAATAGATCAGTAAGGGAGGTTGATTACAATTATGTACAACCAGCGGATTGTTTAATTTCACTGGGTTACAATCTGCCATTACGTTTTTCATCTTGAAATATTCTTTGGGGGTAATTCTTTCCTTCATAGTGTGAAAGGAAAATAACAAATCAGCCTGCTGTACCCTTTAAAAATCTCTTTTAATCTCCAAAAGCTCGATTACTAATGAACCTGAAATTTCAGAGTGAATAGTAAACATCAATTTGTTAATTCACATTTGGAGATGGATTTTATTTGCATACAACTTGATACATAATTTTAAAGACTATGTTAACTTTTTTGTTATTGCTTCTCATGTAATTTAAGGGAGAACTAGAAATTTAAAATAAAAAAGTTTAATGTTGTTAAACTTTGATAGTTAAGGTCCTTAGAAAGTTCTCTAACAGATTAGAAAATGCAGTGGTATAGCTGGCTGTGCAACATCTTACAGTTTAAACCATAGTTCTGAGTTAGAGGTTGAAAATAACAAAAAGTTGAAGTGCTTGTGCTGGGTTTGCCTGGGGTACAGTTATTTCCTACATAGCTGGTATACAGCCATGCTTTGGATTTGTGCTTCAAACAGAGTTGATCAAACAGTGGTGTTTTCGTTACTGCTGAGCAGTGCTTACAAACTCAAGGGTTGTTCTGTTCCTCGACTCACCCCACCATCAAGCAGGCTGGGGGTGAACAAGGAGATGGGAGGGGGGGACAGGACATGACAACACAGTGGGGAGAGCTGACCCCAATGGACTCATGGGGTATTACAGACCATATGGTGTCATGCTCAGCATGTAAAGCTGGAGGAAAAAGGAAGTTAGGAATGATGGCATATCATAGAACCACAGAGTGGTTTGGGTTGGAAAATACTTTAAAGCTCACTGCATCTCATGCCCCCCTGCCATGGGCAGGAGCACCTTCCACTGGACCAGGCTGTTCAAAATCCTATCCATCCTGGCTTTGAACACTGCCAGGGATGGGGCAGCCACAGCTTCCCTGGGCAACCTCACAGAGAAGAACTTTGTCCTGATACCTGATCTAAATCTACCCTCTTTCATCTTAAAGCCATTCCCATTGTCCTGTCCCTCCATGTCCCTGTAAAATGTCCGTCTTCAGTTTTGCCTTCCTAAGTCATCGCTATGTGTGATGGAGCCCTGCTGTTCTGGAGATGGGTGAAAGCCTGCCCTTGGGAAGGGGTGAATGAATTCCTTGTTTTGCTTTGCTTTTGCACATGCAGCATTTGCCTTACCTATTAAACTGTCTTTATCACAACCCCCGAGTTTTCTCACTTTTAGCCTTCCAATTCCCTTCCCATCCAATTGGGAGGGAAGAAGGGGTGATAGGGTGGCTATGTGAGTCTTGGTTGCCATCTGGGGCTAAACCACAGAATGCTGCATTGTGTTTAGTATTCTGTAGTGCTGGTCTGAATTTTTGCTAGTGGGACTATTTTTGATGCAAGTAAAACTGGCTGTGCATTACTGTGAATGTGTTTTGGACTTTTTAATACACTTACTTGTGACAGAGCTAATCCTTTTGTAGTAGTTGAATAAGTAGTGGAATTTTCTCAGGGTGATGTCGTTAGTGGAGAGATTTGTTGGTGTTCAAGCCCTACCTTTCTTCTGCAGCCTTGTATTCTGGTATGTATTTTTAAGATAAGATTTACAAGTGTGGGTGTACAGTGTCTCTAATATGTTGATCATGAACGTACATGTGGACTTCAACTCCTGAAAGCAAAAAGTTTTTGCTATTCTTGGTTAGCTTTCATAGTCTTCTTAAATGTAGTCCACATATGCAGGGTAAGATTTTCAGAGTTTTGTTGGAATTCACAATGATATTGCTACCTTTGAAGGTTATGTCATCTCATACTTTTTCTTTAATCCTGGTTGTGTGTATCACAAGTCTTTTTCAACTAATGGACCAAATCTATCCAATATGTGCTAAGATACAAAAGGAATGGGAGAGCTAAAAGCAGATGGAAGGACACAGCTGCCATGCCCAGTTCTCAAGCTGTTGCTGAGTTTTTCTCAGTGAGGACATGCAAGTCAATTAGGCCATTTTTGACCTTGGGAAAAAACCATTTCTGAACTTCCAAATCCTTAGTTTCTCCAAAAGAACAGTAGTACTGTGAAATATTTTTCACTTTGTAACTCTATATTAGGAAGCAGCAAGTGTGGACCCTGGTTGCCATGATCATTAGCCGATAGGCCCTCCAAGGCTCTGATAGTCTAGCCCTCACTGTGTTTTAATCTTTTAAAATGGGCTATATGGGATGCACTAATTACTCCATAGAAAATCTTGGGTTTTCTGTTGCTAAGACCGTTTATTGGAACAATGCCATATATTTCTAAGGCCCTTCTCAATGGCTTTTATGTACTCATTATGCCCACAAGGAAATGCATCATATAAAGCGAAAGTTTTTAGTATAATTGAAGTCTTAACAGCTTAATGGAAGAATCAGTAGTACTCCAGTTATATTTATTGCAGAAAGAAAAATATCTGTGCAGATAAAGCTTCCATAATAATGTTGTTAAAATTAAGTATGTTTAGTTTCTGCCCTTCTTTGTGGTGCTTTACTCCCAGCTCCTCTGGGTGCTGCAGAGTGGGTTTCACCTTGGGGTTGGTCCTGGGGTCTCACAGTGAGCATCAGCATTGGGGAATCCTTCACCAGGAGGAGCTTCATGTCCTTGCTGGTGGCTTCTTCTTCCTCATGTAAGGGCCACTTTTATATCATTTAATATTTTATATGTCTGCTAATGTGCCCTTTTACCTACTTCCTTCTTCATGTGTCTTCAGTTCAGTATCATGTCCCTTGGGGGTTTTTAGGAAAGTTAATGAGAGCAAAGAAACAGCTTCTTTTACCCCAAAACCCAGCTTTGCCCACCTCTAACTCTGTATTTCTTTAACTGAGAGTCAGTGAATGGTGTCTGTAGCTGTGGGGGTCTTTTGTGCTAGCCTGTGCCCATCTTTTATCACCCCATGTGTTTACTACCCTGATGCCTCATTCCAGGTCCCTACTTCTTGCTCCTTCTCCACTGCCATACTTTGTCTGTGTTTCTCAATGTTGCATCTTTGCTTTTGTTGTAAATATTTTGTTGTACGTAGAATGATTGCTTGTAACTGCTAGCCAAATAAAATTATGGCTGCACCATACAGAGCAGAAGCATATGATCCAATTAGCTTAGTTGTAACAGCAGTATTTCCAAGTAAAACAGAAATGTGCTGGCAGGACAAGACAAAGTTAAGCAGAGCAGTCTAATGGTCTATCTCAAGACCTTTGCAGACTTGGTACTAATATTGAAGTAATATCAAAGGGCTATGTGGTTACAAACAATGTGCCTCATGCCAGCAAGCAGTGTGATGCACCATGACTGTTTCTAGATCTTCCAGGTCCTTGGGACCACTTTGGAGCAGTTCTGATCTGTTTGCAAAGAAGCAATGTCTCAGAACTCTTCTTTCCCAGAAATTTACTAAACCAGATATATTAATAGAGTAAATATTCAATAACCAGGTCACTATACAGTATAAATAAATTATATAAAGATACTCCCACATGTGCTATTGGTTTTCTGAGCTCTGGAAACCAGGCATAGCAGAACAGATTTGTCAGTCCAGTAAGTATACAAATGTGCTAACATAGGCCAAGGGTGCAGTGCAGTCTTTGCACATTTGCTACTATAATACACCTTCATGCTTCCTCAAAGGTTAAAACAGTCAGATGGAGCTGGAGGTAGATTCCTGCAGCATAGCCTGTATGCCAGGTATTGGTAGAAGTTTTCCCTCTTGTTTTCTCCTTCAGAATGAGGCTCTGACCATGCTGTCCCTCTTTCCTCATTTGAATACTTAGAATCATAGACTAGTTAGGGTTGGAAGGGACCTTAAGATCATCTAGTTCCAACCCCCCTGCCATAAGCAGGGACACCTCACACTTACTCTTATTTTCTGAAGTTTGTGGCAATTCTTGTTGAACTCCTTGTGTCCTCTGCTGGTCTGCACCCCCAGAGCCTCTGTGCCTTGCTCAGAACAAATGCTGGGAGACTGTGCTTAGCTGCGGGAAAGTTAGGGACTCCCAGATGAAACCAGAAAATGCAACTGGATTTCCCTTCCTTATAAAACAAGTTGTTGAATAAATAACTGTTCATGAAGTGGAACTCTTTGGAGAAAGGTGGCCATAGCATCAGGAGGGAATATAATATGAAGAAAAGATGAGACTGCTTCACAGTGGAAAGAGATGGTTGGGATGGGAGAGAGGGAAACTTCTATTTAATGCAAATAATAAACAATAGCTTTGGTATAATGAATCACACAGCTGAAGGGACACTAGCATGTCTTGTAAAATCAAATTTTGCTCATAGGCTTGAGCACACTTTTCTATGGGTGGTCCTAATTAACTGTGCAGGGCCTCTTGTAGTGCCAGCAAGGACAAATGAGAGGTTTCATTTGCCAGCCTGCACTAGTGGCCACCCAGTATACTGTGTAGTTTAGGTCAATGACCATGGCAGGGTTTTAGATCAAAAATAAAGCAGAGACTAGTGTGAAGCAGATGAATGGGTGACAAAGGCACTGAGACACCCAAATATGGTCACTGGAGTATATACATACCTAGAATCTTAAAGGCTCTCAGAGGACTGTTCTTGCTGTATATTAAGTCATGATTGTAAGCCAAGGTTTAGTGCCTAATTTATCCATTACATAGCTATTCCCATGCTGTTACCTATTTGTTCTCTGGTTTAAGCTTGCCTAACACCTGGTGTAAGACTCCTTCAGTGGCTAATGGGGAGGTCCAGTTAATACAAGATAATGGAGTGATCCTTCTAGCCTTTCCAAAACACCACCTTTGTAGCAAAGTTGCCCTTTGGAGGGTCTAACTCATGGATTATAAAGGGAGGTCAAGTAAAAACCTTGAGCTGTACATGTAACATTTTTACAGCTGAGGTTAGGTGCAAGGTCTTGTTCACTTTCTTCCCAAATATTCTTGCAGTAGTGCTCTGCATGTACAAGTGTTGTCTGCAGGGAGTGAGGTCTAGCCCAAAGGTGCTACATTAGCATTCTTCCTTATTGAAAATGTCCTCAAGTGGGCAGAAAAAATACCAGAATCCTACAAATTCATGCACAATAAATTGACACTGTGCTTACCTGGGCAGGATGGATCAGTATCAGAAACTTGGTAATGTTCTGAAAAAGTATTAGAAAACAATGTTGGTGAGTTGGATGATCTTAAGGTCCTTTCCAACCCTAACAACACTTCTATGATTCTATGATTGACTCTGTGAGGTTAGGAGCAGGATCTTTCCTGGTTTGGGTTTTCTAACATCAACAGTTATTATAAATAACTTGATTTATGTGCATTATTTTCTTTTATTTGCAAAGTTGATTATAGTCAATGAACTATTTCAGAATAGTAGCTAAAGGTGTCTCTTGGGTCCAGCTAATGTGTAGTGTAACTTTGCCTTTGATGGGTTTATAGCAAATGATGTGATTGCCTTCTCTGTTGTGGGAATGCATGAATACAGGAGCAGGCTGAACAAAGGGAGCTTAGGAGATGTGTTAATGAACAGAAGATATAGCATTAGGCAAAACTAAGGTTGTAGTTGCTGCAGCTGAGAGTAGAGACATGTCCTGCGTCTATGCTAGACATGCAGATTCATCTGAAGAATAAACCAACCATTCACACAGGGTGCTGCTTATCACCTGCTGATTTCATCCTAGCCAGCAGTGAACCTTTTTGCACAGTGACCTTGGGAAGGAGAGGGAAACTGTACTTTGCAACGTTGTTTTATTTTTTGCTTTCTTTTTCTTTCAACTAATTGAATATGGCACTGTTACACTTGGTTTATGGAACATGTTTTCAAACAGAACTGCTGTAGTGATAGAAAATCATTAAGAAATGGTTCTTGTAGTAGTTTTCCCACAGGAATTTACAGGTATATTTAAATGTTGCAGGGTTCTGAGTTGTTAAAAATCTTTTGAGTTGGGGAGCGGTGCTATAAATAATTTAGTGGCTAGATTCTGGGCTGAGCCTGCAGTGATCCCATTTGGAATCAGTTTCAGTAGTATTGAGTGCACTCCATCCCACTGTCCATGTCCCTGACAAAGATATCAAAGAATACCGTTGCCAGTATGGACCCCTGAGGGACACCACTTGTCAGTGGTATCCCTCCATTGAAAAGTGGTGGGATTACCCACCACTGAGCTCTAGGCAATTGACTTCAGTTCTGTATTCCCTCTATTCTGCTGTTGCTATGTATCCTTCCTTCCAATTCTGTAGGATTAGCTTAAAGTTATACCTGGAGGAATTGATCCTAGCCTCTATGCTGCATGTGTTACATGGGTCTGAGTATTTGTATGCCTGAAAGCTTGTCTGCCTTTTCCAGCTATGCTAGTTGATAAAGCTTTTCATTACTTGTAACCGCATACAAAATCCATCAGTTGCCTAGCTAGAAAGCAAACTAGTGACCTGACAAAAGCATTGTATCTAAAACTCTTTGTGTTTTGAAATTGGCCTGGTTAGCCTAAAAAAATATATTTAGAAATTTGGGGGTTTCTGTGTCTGTAGGTTCGTATCACTACAGTAACATGAACACATTTTACCATTACTGCAGGGAGGTATCTCACTCTATGCTCATTAAGATTTCTGCTTGCCACAGTCAGGATGGATATGGACCTCACTACCATATTTCTGCTGGAGGATAGAGTGGCCTTGCACATTCCCTGCTGTCCTCCTGCCCTCCTGAAATAAAACCAAGGAAGCCAAAGTTTTCACAGTGGGTTTACTGCTGAACTGAGACACCTGTTTTACAGAAATTTCTGGGTTGTTTCGATTTCTGTCATAAGTTTCATCCAGGTACTTCAGAAACTATTACTAGCCAACTGAGCATGTTACAAGTTATATATATCAGTGTGAAACTAGTCTAGCATAATACAAGTTAAGGTTAATGTCTTGCTGTAGGTACTACAGCAATGCAAATGTTTATAATTAGAAGAGATTTTAAGAACAAGCAATTTAAACTTGTAAGTGTTCTTTAATCAGAAGTAATGAGGTTAGGGAGGAAACAACATCCAGTCCTCGTTGTGTGTTCTGGCTAGTTTGGAGGAAGATAGGATATGCGGGGGAGTTGCTCCTTAATGTTTGTCATTGCTGTAACACAATGCTTGTGTCAGTGCAAAAGCAAAAAATGAGGTTGCGTCCTTGCCCCTCATTTAAAAGGAAGAATACAATCCTGAGCAATGTGCTCTATGGACCCTGCTTGAACAGGGATGTTTGACTAGATAAACTCTAGTGGTCCCTTCCAACCTCAGCCGTTCTGTGATCTATGAAGTTCAGGGATGATCAACTGGTCAGAATTACGTTACAATAACCTCTGTGTCACAGATGCTGTGGCAACCCACGGGTGAAGAATATACTGTGTTTGGGGTGTCATTAAAATATGTTGGTGCTTGAAAGATGGTAAACTCTGGAGTTAGCTTCAAATTCTCATGAATTTAAGCTGCTAAGAATGCAGAAAATAAAGGGAAAATGTTGCAATGTTTTTTGGGGAACAATGTTATTTTCATTTCTTTGAGCAAGTTTAGTTTTTATTTAAACTTACAAGTTATATGTTCAAAATTACAAAAGAAGTTAGTGGCTTGAATGCTTCTGAATATCTAGTTCTAACTTCCCTTTGGATGAGGTAGGATGTCAGTTTTGTGTGGGTTTATTTTTTTGTTTGTTTGGTTTTTAAGCCTCCTCATGAGTAATTGAAGTGTTTTTACAAGATCAGTTATTTTTGAGTTCTTTGGATATTGGAACATCCTCAAAATTTTCAGCATGTTTCATCCTGTGTTTGCTGGTCTGTTTTTTTAAATCACATTCAGAAGCCTTCTGTATTCATGGGACTTGATTTGACTTGAAAACTTTGTTCTTACAATGTGGTACGTTTTTCTTTTGGCCATATTTTGAGGTTGGGTTTTGTTGGTGTTTCCCCTGCAGTTTCATGTCTTTACACAGAAGAAAGCATTTTCCATTTGGGGTATACATGCTTTTTAGCTCGGTTTTACTACTGTCCTTGATGAGATATTGAAATACAGCATACAGTACTAAGATAATTGAAATCATTATCATAACTTTTTACTAATTTACATAAGCACTAATGTAAAGCTGTACTGAACTCGGCATGTTCATCTTCATAAAAATAACATGTGAAGAAGTACTTTGGGTTGGGTGAAATTCCGAGCTCAAATGTTTGAGCTCAAATGTTCAGCCTGATATACTGACAGATGGTCTTATGCTTCTCTTGCCAAGATCGCCCAGCTATCAGGAGACACAGGATTAGCTATCTTTTGCCAATAGAAGACATTATTTTTTTAATATGGGTTTATAAAAAACAAAGAGTTTGGAACACTATTTTGGTGATAATGTACCTATTAATGAAGAAGAAAATGAACACCAAGAGTGCTCCTGAGATCCTGTAAAACACTTTGTGATGAAATATAAGCCAAAGCCATCCAGTCATGGTAGTCAAATCAATGAAATACATGCGGAAAGAGGACAGTAAAAAGTTTGAATTTGATTTTGCAAATCATTGTACTATTAAGAGGAAAAAATGAAAATGAGAAATGAATGACTGTATAGTAAGAGAACATAAGGGAAAATGAGAATGTGAAGTGGGAGGTTGGATGATAAAATCACTCCTTATTAATGATGGCAACAATTGCCTAACTGTCTTTCAAAGCCTATGATGTGCCATTACAGCAATCAAGCATGAACAATATTTAGCATCCAGCAACTGTTGACAATTTTTCATGTTCCTGGATATTTCTGACAATCATTTATGCTGTAGGCAGGAAATTGTTCATTGGCAAACATTAATCAGAAATGTGTAGGTGAAGCTGAACTATCATGCTGGCCATTGGAGGGTGGGGTTGTTGATTATACTGCTAATTAGCTGTTTGTGATTATTGAGCACATGGGTGGAAGGTCTATTTGAGTCTTTGGACCCTGGTGACATTTGATGCATGTTGCCTCAGCCAGGCTTTTGAAGGATGCAGCTCCTGTCCTGTGCCACCCTAGCGGTGAAACACCAGCTCCAGTGAGCCACCCTACTTGGAATGACATTGCTGCTGTTACCAGTGGTCTCTGGGATGTTGTTGGAACATGGGCAGGCACCTTTGTTCTTGTGACAGGAGGCAACATCCCAGGAATTTAGAGCTGGACCTGTGACTGTGGAGGTGTATCAGGAGAAGGTCTTGGCTAACACAGCAGTTACCTTTCCTCAATTGGAAGGTAAATGTAGAAACTGCCACTGCAATAGTATTTGTACAAGCATCACATTTTCTTGTAAATGAAATATGCTTGGATGGCTTAGAGCTGGCTCCCTGGAAAACACAGTGTGCTACTTCTCCATTTCTGTACCTTACCCCTAGCTGGGCCCTGGGCAGTGCATGCTGCTATGTGCAATGTTGGACACCACACACACCAGCTCATCTTGCCTGTGTTGCTGCTTGTACAGGCAATGTGGTCAGCTGGGCTGTTCATGCCACAGCTGTTGCTTACAGGAGCAACATAAAGAGTGGAGATCTCCTGAGAAGCTCCTCAGACTGTGGGAAGCAGGGCTGGTGTTGGCTGGGTGAGGGTGCAGAAACATTTATCTTGTGCATTTGTAGACTTCATATCACCCTTTTTCCAGGCTGCAGAGCCCTAAATGCGCTAGGCTCTCCCCAGCCAGGGGCTGCTGGGTGCCTCTTGCCACCCTTTGCTGTCTGGACCTTTCTCCTGCAATCTCCCTGGGCCGTGGAGGAGGGCTGTGAGGAGCACGCCATGTGTTTCTTCAGTGCATGCATAATGAATTTAGTCTGTCCTTTCCCAGTTTCTCACAGAGGGGTTAGGGTATGTAACAGCATGAGCTGGAACAGGGATCCCCAGTCCAACCTCCATCCTGGCATGGGCAAATCCTGGAGCCTTGCTCCAGCTCACAGGCCAGGTTTTTTGTGAGTCCAGCCTTTATCTGGGCTGCTGCTTCAGTTTCCAGTTAAAAAGGTAAAAGTCTCCTATACATGTGTCTTATTCCTGAATTCCCCCCTTTATACATAAATCATGTATCAACAGCAAAAGTTATTTAAAGATGGGTTAATGAGATGTGGCCCAGAATGTTCCAAAAGGCAGCTTCCAAACTTATTGCTAATTAGGCATTGGAGCCACTAATCTAATTTTAGCCTCTGACTGAATTTATTCCTGGCGGAATAAAATGCACTTTAAATCTCATTTAAAAGCCACTGAGATACTCTTGATGAATTAAAATATGGAATTAAAAATATATTTAGTCTTTCTGCATCATTAAAATAATCCTCGATGCAGATGAATCAAACCCCATGCCTTTGCAGTTTTGTTTTGAAGGCTGTGTTTACTGCTGAAATTATGAGCTAAGCCCTGTTGCACTCTCCACACCATTGTAAAATCTGTGCATTCACAGAAGCTGCAGCTGCCTGGATGTGGGTACATGGGAAGGCAAGACCAGAAAGAGTGGAGGCATCAGATAGGCATAGGGGGGGATAATACATTTTGGTGAGAAGCAAGAATGAATTTAAGTTAATAGACACAGAACAGTGCAGAAACAAGCACTGCAAAATGGCAATCTTAATGCTAACTAAGCTTGTAATAGAAGAAAGCTGTAAGGAAAAAGGAAAATAAATATTCCTGTCAACTACATGCTTGATTGGTTTTTCTTGGTAATAATTTACTTCTTGGCTAAAGTAACCTCCTTTGCATACATCAGTAGCCAGCATGGCACAGATGCAATAAATTATATGATTTTTATCTGGAAAGCAGAGCTGTTTAAAATGCTCTGTGAGGCAGAGTGGGTCACTGTCATGTGCTGAAGCGTGGTTACAACTGCAGCTAGATGGCACAGTCATCTCACTGTGTGAAAGCTGGCTGCAGATCCTTGTGCAACGCGAACCCACCTGAGCATCTCGGGGGTCCATGGCCCAGCCGGGCTGTTGGCCAAGAGCTGGAGATATAATTCAGCTTCTGTTAAAACCAGAAGGACTCTGAAGAGCCATAAGCTTTCCCTGGGCTGGATGTTGGTGCTGAGTCTTTCTGCTTTTTACCATTACCAAGCCCTTAGCTTAAAATTATGTTTTGATAATTATGGCAATTTTAAAAATTGCAAGTTTAAAAATTATGGTAAGCAGAGCATTTTTGTTGCATGATTGCAGGATTTGTGCCTGCACGGAGCCACGTGATATTTTTGATAAATTGCTTTTGTTGTGGAAGATCAGCCCAGACAGGCAACTTGAACACTTGTGGTTTGCTTGGCAAAGCTTTGCTTGACCGTGATACAGGGCCTTCCTCCTACACTCCTTCTTGAAGACCAGGATCCTGCCAGACCTGGGATAGGATCTAGGTAGATGCTGGTACTGATATTATAATGTCTATGGGGGGAAACTGCATCCTTTTATTAGAAGTGGTGTGGGGATGTGTGGAGACAAGTCCCCACACATCCTCAAAAGCCTGAGGAGACCATTTTGCATGAGTTAGGTGGAGCTGCCCCAACACTGGGCAAAAAATAGGCTCTCCTAACATGCTGTGTTGAGGAAAACATGGAGAGCACATATTTCTGCTCAATAAATTCTTATGGGAATTGATGTAGAGATGAGTGAGGGTTCCCCCCCCCCCCCCCCCCCCCCCCCACCCCAAAAAAAAACACCCTATTATTCTGGAACGCACTGCAGTTTATCTGACTTTCCCTCTGAATAAGGTTAAAGATGTGGGAGCAANCCCCCCAGTTTTAAATACAAAAGAACCCAACCTCTCAATTCCTACAAAAAGCTGAGCTCTTAAAGGCTGCGTGTGCTTTTAACTTCCTGACATTTCAGCACTAGAAATGATAAACCACAGTGTGCTCAGAGTGCATCTGTTCAATGCACCCTTATCATGAAAGGAAGAGCTGGCTGGGGAGGGTATGCATTTGAAAGGTCAGATGGCATCAGAGTGGGAGAAAAGAGGAGGCTGGGGAAGGGGGATAGAAGCCATTCTGTAAAAACATAGTTTTAAAATAAAGCAATGCAGCGGTGTTCGGGGTCAAAAAGCACTGCAGTATGGATCCTGTCTGCTTTTCTCTTTCATAACTCACATTTTTGTTCCAAGTCTCTGCCAAAGTAGTAAGTTCCCTAATGAGAAATCTCATAATTAATGTATATTAAAAGTATCCTTGGAAGTTAGCACACCTGTGAGGTAGAGCATGTTTCAATATGCATTTGGGAAAACAGAAGAAAAAACAAATCAATTGCCAGTTTATTCAGATATAACTTTCTGGTGATATTAAGGGTTAGTTTAAAATTGCATGCAGAGGGAAGTGAAAATGTTAAACTTCTGCATGTTTCACTATTTGGATTTTCCTGTAGAAGTGCAATGTAAATAAAATGGAAAACTTGCAGCAAATAAAAGAGTGTAAAGTGCCAAAATATTTCTCAGTAACATTTTGCAAGCACTTGCTGTATTTTTAGGCTTGTAATGCTCTTTGAAAAGCTGCTGAGAGATCTGTACATCAGATCTTGACTCAGGCTGAATACATCTACTCTGCCTCCACACAAATACAACTTGACCTGTGGCCCGATGCCTTGGGAGGAAAGGGAACTCACTGGTGATGTGCGTTTATTTAAGGACAGGAATAAACCAGACCTACTTTAGGCAGAAGCTCCTCAGGGCAGGAAACAACCATCTGCCAAGGGACCTCTTTGCATGACTATGACATTAGAGACCAGAGGCGTTTTGCTGCTAATCTTGGATTTTTTTATTCTGTTTTTAATTTTACTTATTTTTTTTCTCAGTGGACAAAATATCCCGTGCCTCCAAGATAAGAGTCTATCTGACAGCCTGATGTAGTGGCTGAATGTATTCTTGGGCAAAAACAAAAGAGGAGGTGGAGGGGGAAGAGTGTATCTGAGGATATTTTGTGTTGGTATTTAGGGCTTTTCTGGTTCTGGAATAGCCCAGATTTGTATCTCAAAACAGAACCATTAGTACATTTGCTTTCAAAGTTGTCTGGTACATTTTGGAGGTTATGACAGGGCTTGGCAAGGACTGAGGTAGTGTTGAAGTAACCTGGGTTGTTTGGGTTGGGGCTACCAAGCCTTGTTCTCATATACCGCTGTTGAAGTGCCTGTGGCAATGTATATTTTGGCTTCCTTAATTATACTTTCAGTGCTCACATCTGAATATGTGATGCTTGAGACAGGTGCAACTGCCTGGTTCTTCTCTCACAAATTGTAGCTCTTGGTTTATGTTGACTCTGTCACAAAATCTGTTGATGCTCCCATTGTGAAAGAGATCAGGTCCCTTATGTGAGAGAAGTGAAGGACAATGAACTGTAATTTCATCCCAATATACTTGTGTGACTCCATGCTAATTTTATGCATATATTTTTTTAAATTGCTAATATATTTGCAGCAAATGGGGTATAAACCATGCTTCATTAAATGAAGAAACCTCATAAAATTATCTGGGAAACCAGCAACATCCCTGTCCTTTCAGTTGCACTTGGAGTGTTTTATGTTATGCTGCAGTTGCTTGCGGAACAGAGTACAAGTAGCTGGTAGAAAAATCTAACTGCTGTTCAGTTCCCTCACAGAGGAGTGACTATGGGAGAAGGAAGAACACTTGCCTTGCCTCTCCACAGATATTAGCACAGAGCAAATGTGTAATTACCAAAGACCAGCCTATTAGTTTTCAGAAATTATAGGTGAAAATAAGCATTTATTAATGATCAAAGGAATTTGGAGTATCTGGGCTTCTTTTAGCATTGATTCTTGCATAATTAAAGTATCCCCAGCTCCAGGCACCTAAAAGCTCCTGAGTCAAGTCTAAAAATCCATGAAACTGCCTAAAGTTGTGAAATACTAATAACTTCAAGTTCTGTTTTTACTTGCTTTTTAGGTTGCAAGCCTCTTCACTGTGCTTGGTTTGCTGTTTTAAGCTTTTATGCAGTGGTAGATGCCAGTGCTGGTAGAAACAACACTGAGCTTGTCTGTTTAATCCTCCCAGGGAACCACTATCTCTGCTTGCATTAACAACCCACCTGCAGAAATGGAAAGGCCATACTACTGGTATGTGGTTTGTGCCCTTGGATTAGGGTGTCCTAGTTACATCGTAAAGTCCCTTGAAACTAGCTTAGTCTGTGGCTCCTCTTCTGCCCTCTTGGTTGTGCTGTGTAACCATGTGCCTTTGGTGGCATACTATGTGCTAGGTCATACCTGGAAATACTTTGAACTTTGTAATATGCTTGTAGTGGCAATACTGAAAAATGTCCCCACTGGTGACTTAGGGGAATGCACTGGACATCATGAATATCTGGGATGTGTTTTAGACTTCAATTTCATATGAGGGCATACCTGTGTCTTTCACCCATATTCATTTTGATTTGAGATATTAATTTTATATTCTAGTACCCATGGAAGTGGAAGACTTCAAAATTATGTGTCACAACAGTCTTAAGCCCTTCTCTGATGGAGATCTTAGTGTGAACAATTGAATATTTTGGGGTGTGGGGTTTTGTTTGTTTTTTGTTGTTTTGGGTTTTTTTTTTTTCTATCGAGCATGAGAGTGAAGTTCCAGAACAGCTTCTCAGTGAGAGACAACCACTCCAGGCTTCAGCTTCTTACCAATGTAAAATAGCACAGGTTGCTTGTAAATGGGATTTAATGGCATAGAGTCCTTTGGTTATAGGGACTGTAGTGACAGGACAAAGGGTAACGGGTTCAAACTTAAACAGGAGAGGTCTAGACTGGATATAAGGAAGAAATTCTTTCCTGTTAGGGTGGTGAGATGCTGGAATGGGTTGCCCAGGGAGGTTGTGAGTGCTCCATCCCTGGCAGTGTTCAAGGCCAGATTGGATGAAGCATTGAGTGACATGGTTTAATGTGAGGTGTCCCTGCTTATGGCAAGGGGGTTGGAACTTGATGATCTTAAAGTCCTTTCCAGCCCTAACTATTCTATGATTCTATAAGACAGGGTTGGATTTAATTACCTAAATGACCCATGTACTCAAAAAAAGAAACTAATTAAGGGACTTCTAGTGAAATGTGATAGATGTAAGGTAGCAATTGCAAATTTATTGATTTTGATAGCTCAAGTGTGGAGATCTCCTGTTTTGCAAATTTCATGGTCTACACAGTGCAAATGTGTAGACCAATGTCGTCTCAAACCATCATTGTCGGGAGAACCTATGGGAATCATTATGCTTTGGAGTATGATAATGCAACAGTTTAATCCCAGTTCATGCAATAGCACACTCTGAACGTCCATTCTCTAGGCTACAGTGTACTTTAGTGACACTTGAGCTGCCTGAAGCCACTTAGGCTAGCAGGAGCAGACTGGTTTCAGCTGCATCATGCTTGACAAGGTGGGTGAACCCAACCCAAATTGTGTACTGTCCCAAACAGGCACTTTAAACTGCCCAAACAAGATTTTTAATATTCATTCCAGGTTGCAGTGTTTGTTTCTCAATGCCCACAACTGTTTCCATGCTCTGTTCGTGTTCTGGGTACTTTATCTAAAGCTATCACTAGTACCTCTGGATTTTGTTAATCTCATAGTTAGATTTATTATAGATAGCTCAGGAGAAGAGCATGCAGTGATTAATTTGCCAGACATCTGCAAACAAAGTCTCTGGCACAATCAGTGTGATGTTGCAGCTGCCACCTGTCTGGAGATGTGAAGCTGTGCACCATGCTGAGTCTGCCCCGTGAGCCTCTGGTTTTTCATTTCCAGTGGTATTTACTGCTACCAGCAGCATGATGGAGCAAGCAGAGCCCAGCCCTCCCAGTGCTCCTTGAGAGCACTCCTGCATTGTGACTGATCTGTAGCTAGTTTTGACTTTTGGTGGAAATCACTTCTGGTGAGAATGAAAAAGTTCCTGGAAAGGGAACACGCTGTCTAGTTATACTTTGTGTAGCAAACAGTAACAACTGTGCAATGTCTGTTCTCCATGTATTTAATTCTCAGCATGGTTTTCTAAACTCACTCATGTGATACAAATAGAGGTGGACCATCCTGTAGATAAGTGTACAAATCTCTTTACAAGGCTTTTCCTTCATTCTTGCTGTAAGATATTCTGATTCTTGTGCTCACCGTGGTACTCTGTGCTGTTAAATGCATGATGCTGGCTGTTGACACGTTTGCCCATTTCATTGCAGATGGTGGTCATTTACTCCTTTTGCTGAGGTTTATTGGCAGTTCCAGGCCTGGATGGCTTGAACAGCAGAGGCCTCTGGTGGTCCAGTACCAATACATATTAAAAGCCAAAGAAAATTAACAAGGCTGTATTTTTTTCATATATGAAGTACTTCTAGAGATTGCTCAGTTAAATGCTTGCCAATGGCTTCTGATGAGTTGGATCACCAAGAGTCTTTGGTTATTTTGGCATCACCTGGTCATCTTGGCACCCATGCTTGTTGCCTCTCAGTGAGGTGTTCCAGAAGTGCTGTACAGTTTTGTTTTCCTAACCCGAATTTATGAACTCCCCTTTCATCAGCTTCAGATTAGTTTTGATTGCATGCATTTAAACTTTGCTTACTGTGTTGGAGATTGGTTACCTACTATTAATTGATATCATTATAATTAGCCACACTTTGTGGATTAATAATTTGATGAGGTGTTTGAGAAAATGAAGCTGTTAAACTGTCATGAGATCTGTTTGGAATATACTAAGTTAATTCTGTGGGCCTGTGAAGTCTTCCACCTGGGGTAGTGGGGTTAAGAGTATTGCATATCAAGAAGTGCAAGCATTAAGTTGCCATGAGATGTCATTGAAGGCTCTTCACTGAGAGTGAATTTCATTCATCTGCGTTGATAATAAGCATGCTATCTGCTGATGTATGCTTCTAGCGAGTGAAGATCCACCTCCAGAATGTACAGTTATGGGTGAGAAATTCTTCATTCAGTTTCTGAAGTGCTTATTTCCTTCCTTCTGATTGTATATTTGGATATCAAAGGATATATGATACCTTCCTACTTCTAAACCTGGTTCTTCTAGTCCTGGTATCCATTTATATCAGAATGTTACTAACAGTGCGCCTCCTATCACTGACAAATGATGCTTCTCCCACTCTCTCCACTCTTCTTTCTCCTCAATGAGAAAATTATCATAATAGCTTGATTAAGGCTTAATGCAGTCATGCCATTAATTCCACATTATATAGTACGTCTGAATAAATCCTTTCCTTAATTTAATTTCAAGATACTTAGAAATTCTGCTCCAAGTCTCTTCTGTGTCCTTCTTTTGGTTTATAATACAGGGCTTTTTGCTGGGTATTCTCAGTCCACTCTTTTCAATTGCAGTGCAAGTAGCAATGAAATGTAGGCTCCTGGGATGATGCACTTGCTCTAGTACACAAGAACAATGATGTGAGATCTAATAGCCACAGAACTGATGGAAATTTTTTGATGAAAGATTTTAAAACCTTACTCTGTTAAGAGAGTCCATAGCTGAAATGATTTGTTGAAACAGATTTTTAAAGGGTATGTATTCACCCTGTGGTTGTTTCTGTATGGAGAACAAGCCTGGACAGAAAGATATTTATATAGCTTCATCTTCCATATGTTTTCAACCAGAACAGCTTTGAACTTTAAGCGTTGCAGTTGGCTTTACCCAGGTTGATAGAAACATACAATGTATTCAACACAATGATAGGAATGCTAGAATTTGTGTGTGGGGGGAGGAATTACACTACTAGATTTTTCTTTCTGAAGTTTAACGTAGTTTTCCTTATTGAAATCTGACCATTTAAACCAGGGTACATCACTCTAGTTCCCTCCAACAGTGTCATAAAAATGTTAGCTGTGGGAGAGATAAGAGGGAATATTTTGCGTTCTTCCTGAATTAAGCCCTGAGCTCCACATGATTTTAAGGGACCTACACTGACTTCACTGAGTGAGAGACTGTTCCTGTGTTCAGTTCTGAGCCACTTGAAAGCTCAAAAATATGTATTCTTTGTTCCAAATTTAATTATTCTCCACTTTTGTAGGCTGGAAACTCATCCTGGTATTCTAGGCCATGGATGGGTAACAGAAGCCTTGTGCTCATTAGCAGCTCAAGCAGGAAAAAACTCTGCAATTTTTCTTTTCCAATCTATGTGTCAGGGTTGTACAACTATAAATCATTGTGACTGCGGAGGACAGTCTCTTAATTAAATGACAGCTATAAGTCACTTTTCCTGTAACTCGTTGTGGTTTAAACCCAACCAACCACACAGCTCGTTCACTCACTCAACCCCCCTTTCTTGCCCTCCCCTGCTTCCAGAGAGATGGGGGGAGAATCAAAAGAATGCAACTTCCACAGGTTGAGATACAAGAAGTTTAGTAACTAAGGTATAACACAAATCATTGCTGCTACCACCAATAATAATAATGATACAGGAAAAGAATACAGCATCCCATCAACCACAACAGATAACTCACGACACCCCACCAACCGAGTGCTGACCGACCACCTCTTCCAACCACCCTGAGAGAACTAGGCCTTCCGGATCACCCCCAGTTACCTCCTGGGCATGACGTGCTATGGTATGGAATACCTCTTTGGTCAGTTTGGTCCTGTCAGTACAGTCCTGTCCCTCCTTCCTCCCGGCTTCCCCTCCTCCCCGGCAGAGCATGAGGCTCACAAAGTCCTTGGTCAGGGCAAACATCGCTCAGCAACAACCAAAAACATCGGCCTTATCAGCCTTGTTCCCGGGTTAAGTCAAAACACAGCTACTAAAGAGAAGAAAAACTGACTGCAACTGCTGAACCCAAGACACTCATGCACCAGATAACGCTTTCCAAAGATCTTTCTGTTTTGGGCTGTGGTGTTTAAAATCTAGGAACAGATTCCCTTTAATACTTAATTTTGTAAAAGGTTTTCATCAGTTTCTTCTGTCTTCTGTAAAGTGTGTCCTGTAGCATTTCAGCTACCAATGCCTGAGCACCTATTTGTCATTTTTATGCAGTCAAAGATTTTAAAAATATTCAACATGTTAATAAATAGGCACACACTTTCAGCAACTGCTGTGTAAACATTCATGGGCAAGGAAGGCATTTTAATGCATGGATTATAAAATGTTTTATAATCCTTTTTATTGGATTAGCCATAACATTTATTATTGTTATACTTAGTCACCAATTTTTTTCAAATGCATGTGATAGAAAAATGGACTTGGTTCTTCAGCAAGATTGTATGCATCAGGGAGCAGAGGTAACCAGCTGCCTTAGGGCTGAATAGGTAGAGGCTGACAAGCAATAGCACCAAGCACCCCTTATAAAATTGAAAGTGATCTGACGTAGTTGCTGCTTTAATCCAGTGTATTTTCCTACTGTGACAAGCAAAGTAGCCAGAACAGCAATAGATACTTTTCTGCATTAATTTGAGTCTCCAGAAGAGCTTAGGGTTCAGCTGCTCTTTCCTGATATACATTCTCCAACTGGGTTTGGATTTTGCTTAGCCCATGCACAGTCTCTGCCTCCAGGCAATAATTTGTCTAGACATTGATAGTTTAGAAATGGCATTAACAGGAGGCAATTATCAAAACATCAGAGTACTAGGAAACCTCAAGGAATTTGAGCACTTATTAAATATTATCTTCCTTTAGAAGTGAGAATCTGGAGCAAAGGGCCTCTCTGTTGCCACATTACCACAGTGGAATCCCCAAAGTTGGGGTTTGAAATTTGATAAAATACTTGTACAGTTGGAAATGCCAGTTAACTTTGGGTAGGGTTAATAGATCTCCTGACTCTCCCAAAATGTTCTCCTTGTGTTTCTCCCAGATTTAACAGAGCTTGTTATAAGCAGGATAGAAATAGCTTGGATACTGAGAGAAAGATAGATGTCATCTACCATATTTATCATTGCGAAAGATGACTCCAGATCTTGCATTATTAGGTGGCAACTTTACCACAGTTTCTCCTGGCCTACTCCCATTTTAGCTTCCTTCATCACTACCTCAGTCATAACTTATAATTTTCTTCCGTGTGCTCTCAACTCACCAGTCACAATTATCTCAAAATGTATTTGAATTATGTGGTGTTATCTGATCACTCCTTCCATTAACTGAAAGGTTACCAGAGGGTGGTTTGTGCTGTCAAGAGTGGAAGTAAAAGCAGATTCTCCTCACTGGCTTTTTAAAAGCTGCACTTTGGGGCTGGTGATGAGGAGCAGATTATGTCACCTACCCCAAATCAGAAGGGCATTGCTGGAAATGGGGAAGTTAGATTTTCCAGGTTGAAGGATCTCTCTGTCCTTGTCTTTCTGCAGTCCTTCCCCAGGGCTCATTAGGTTTCTACAGATTTAGGCATCACCTTTCTTCTAATCTGCGCATAACCCTGGAGGCACCGCTATCACACCTTTGCAGCATGTTCTGCTGCTATATTCTTTCCAGGTTCTCCAGTTCTTCCTTTGCATTGGGAATGAGGGTAATTAGGCTGCACTGAGTGCTCGTGACTAATTCTACACCAGCTCTGCTCACATACAGTTGTACATCATGCATAAGGGACATCAAATGCCTATGATTTTTGTTTACTCTTTTGACTTCTGCATGGTAGTGTAATTCAAAGGAGAGATATTTGTTGAAAGGAGAGGTCTTCTGGCTACTTTATGCAGTTTGGGCATTCTGATTAGTAATGATTGGTTCTGCAGAAAATGGTATATTTGGCTAGAAAAAGTAAAATTATCATAAATATGCATAATGCACATAAAAAAAGAGGCACTTACTTTGGCTTTAAAAGCTAGAAACAGTTTAGCAGAACAGATGGGTTGCATAAATCTGGCAAAAATGAGGGCAAGAGGGATTTGTGTGCATGTATGTGTAGTATGCAGCAGAGGATAAACCAGGGTTTTCATGATAAAGAACTTACTGTAGCTTAAAGTGTCCATTATCCTACATTTTCAGAGTAGTAGTAGTGGCTGGGATCACTAGATGAGGCTCACCTCAGCAGTGTGTGGAATTATAAATGAAACTCCCATCACCAAATAGTTGCTCTCTAGTGCATAAACCCTTCTTGAGGGTGGGGAGGCACCTGTATAGTGGCTTTTGTATACTGAATACTAGGTAAGAGCCTCATTTCTGTAGACTTTCTGTTAGAGACAAGTGAGAATAGTTTTGATGTTATCAGTATGTTCCATCTTGTACTAAAGTGAGCACAAGATGGAACATGCTTCAGTAATGCTGAAAATGCTTAAATTTTCAGTATGGAGAAGGCCATCACTGATCAGAAGTAACACCTGTTGATTTTGGTGTTTATGTAAGGGATGCTTTTATGCCATTCTGATTTGAATGCTTCAGGAGAGATTAGACTGATGTTTTTGTAAGAGAATTTGAGGTCTTTGTAGCTTTCTGCCTCTTCATGTGTATAAGTATACTCTAGGGACTTTGGCACAAAATATTCTGGTTTTACCATGCTTCTAGTTAACTTGATCTGAGATAGATGATACAGCACTGGATCCTGGGCATCTAAATGCGTTTTCTGGAACATGTGGATCACATTGGTCAAATTCAACCATTGCTTGTATGGCATCCAAGGGACATTTTCTTGATTTTTCATTTTTATTGCCATATATTTTCCCCAGGCAAACTTTAAAGTCCCTTGAGAGATTGCTCAATCATTTAGGTGGCTTACAAATAAATGTGACCTTTCTTGTAATTGTCAGTGGTTTTACCTGGCAGAAACAGCCTGTTTTGTGTCAGTCTGCAGCCGTACTAGGGGAGCTACAGTATGGATTGCAATGATTATACATTATTTTTTTTTAAAAAAGTTTGAAATTTTGTATTTGCTTTTTTACTAATTTTAATATTCATTGGATTCAGTTGAAGTGCAAGCACATATAACTTTAAGAGGGCTCTGATTTAAGCTTAATTTTATATCAAACTGTTTCTACAAAATAAGTTCAGTTCCATAGGTAGCAGATGCACACTCTTTACACATGAAACAGGCTTTTTAAGCAGCAAGTCTGTGCTACAAAATCTAATTCTGCTGCTAACAAGCAAATAGGTGGATTTTGTGTCCTATTGATCTCAGAATTACCTGACTGATGCCAAAAATCAATTAAAGACTTCTTCTGAGCAGTCACAAGACAGGATCCTTTTTATTAAGCCTGTCCCCATGATTTATAGTTTTGCCATTAGTGTTAATGTAGACTTAAAATATCAATACTTCATTCTAACACCTTCAAAGCAGCATTGATTCTTCCTTATCTAAGCTCCTTCTTTTGCATGGACTCTACCCAGAAATTTTTCTGTGGTTGCATAGAGGCATTTGCTTGAGCCAAGCTACAAATGCGTTGAAGTAACTAGTTTGTATTGAAATTCTTACTGTGGGCAACATCTTCTGTAAGTGTAAAAACAAAAAGATGGACTTTTATCTGTTTGTTATGTGATTTCTTGTTGGAAATGGTGATGGCAGCCTTCTAAAAGCAACAGTGCTGTTTCCAAGGTGCACTGCCTTAATCACCATAGACAAACATGCAAGGAGTAACGCAGGACCACCATCCCAAGGAAACAAACACTGCACTATTAAATGACCTCTTTAAACAGTCTGCTCTCCTGCATCTTCAGGTATGTGTTATGCTGTCTTCAGACTAAAAAAAATAGGCAGCTATGCTCTGTAGGTGAGGCAGAAGGATGAATACTAATAATATTTAGAGAAAAAAATGTTTCACACTCAGGCAATTATTTTGTTGATACCACTCTCCTTTTACTGATGGATTTATGCCATTATAAAGCTTTGGGAAATGGCAGGGAAAATAATTTTGATCTTGAAAGTTTATGGATTTTGTCCCTCTTCAAAGTTGCAGAGAACTGAAGAGTCTGTAAATCATGGCAGGTTAGATGTAAAGAGGAAATTTAGATGACAAGAAAACAGGATGTGAAGAACACCCTTCAAGGGATGTTCCAGCAGGTAGTAGAAGTGGTAAGAAGTCAAGGAAATCAGTGGGGACCATTCAATGACAGAAATATAGAAGAGACATCTGGGAATGAGAACCCACAGACAGGTCAAAAAGGGGTTAGATAAATTAATGTACAAGAAATTGAGAACAAACTGCCACCGTTGGAGACAAGATTGAGCTGCATGGACTCTGGTTTCTACTCTTTCTGTTTTGTCATCCTCCTGGAGTGTTTATCTCCCTTTGGAGAAAGTGAGGATAAGTTGTGCTGAACCAAGCACAGGTGCTGTGGTGACCCTTTGCTTGTTGATCAGATCTTGAGGGTTTGTTCCTGGAAAAGCCATGGTACTGAACCCAGCAATCAGTCTGCGTTCTGTCTGCCAAGAAGGTGAATTAGTAATTTTGGTCATGATTTACAGCATGCAGCAATTATCCCACAATCTGTGTATGTTTTAAAAGTTAATGGAGAAGAAACACTGGTTTTTAAAAAACAATTTGAAAGCTTTCCAGTTTCTCTAGCTGCCTCAGCTGGTCACAAAGGGCAAAGCCACCAACATTGCTGTTTGACTTGCATTAAGAATGAAATCTCTGCATTTGTAAGCAAATGCTGAAGCGCAGTATGCTTGTATGTTCCCAGCATCTTGTAATCTCTGTGGACAAGATTATCAAGCCTTCCATATGCCAAAGCCCAGGAAGAAATTTTTAAGCCCTTTCTGTGTCCCTTTTAAGCCTAGGTGTGTAGTGACCTGCAGTACAATTTATGTACTCCTTCAGCTAAATTGTCAGCCTGTAATTCACACCATCTGCTCTTGCCAGTGCTTCCCCAGTCTGTCCTTTATATTGTAGTGGGGGCTTAGAGAAGGTCATGTCGCTGCCTCCTGGGGTTCTTGCAGCTGGAGCATTCCCCTGCATTAGAAGACACTTCATTATTCAGCAGACATTTTCCATCAGTGTCCTTCCCTCTGCCCCCCAGGCCATGCCTGATGGTTGTAAGCAAGAATACTTATGTACAAGTAGGAGCATTTTACACTTGCCTGCTGTGCTGAGGTCAATGGTCACATTTATCTTTTGTTAATGTTTAGTACTAATTTTTCTAAATACTGCCTGATTCCTGTAAAAATGGATTTCTTGTCAAAAGCTCTTGTGAAAATGAGTCTGTTTGGGGTTTTTGTTTTTCTTTTTTCTCTTTTCTCTTTTATTTCCCTAGTCTACATGGACTTCTAGATGAGCTAGATAAACTTTAAGGTCTGTTCCAACCCCAACTATTCTGTAAAGAGAAAAATACTGAAAACAGGGATAATTGTAGAATAGTAATAACTTTCCTTTGCTTAGTGTGGTCTCTAATAGAAACAATCTAGTCATCAGCTTCCTTTTAGGAGACTGGGTTTATGGAGAGACCAACTGGTGCAGTTAGAACAAAAGCTGGCAAACCAGATTCTCAGACTTGGAATTGAGGCACAAAGTGTGTGACAGGTATATAGCCTATGAAACCCAGAGACTGAGGAAAGGGTGGCATTTATATGGTGTCATATTAATCTCTTGATGTTATAGGTTTTGGTAGCAAGCAGAATTATGAATTCTACCTCTGAAAAAATATTTTTCCATACAAATTGGAGTCATACCTCTGGAACAGATTGGTTTGGGAGAAATTCTCATCTGTTGCCATCCAGACTTATTTTTCCTGCACTCAGGTTAGATGACTTTATTCAGGTGCTTGGTAGTGATTTACTTTGTCATATGCAGAGCTCTTGATGCACTGGGTAAAGCATACCTGGAAGTGGGATTTGATACATGGATGTTCATACCTTTGCTGGGAGATATTTCTTTAATAGCAGGAAAGATGCATTTCAAATTGGAAATTTCTTGTTTCAGAGCTGTTTGCTGTGTTTTAGTTTGAAGAGAGTTTGTATTTATTGATGACCTCAGCATGTTGAGGGCCTCTTTAGAGGCTGTGATTGTTAACTGGGAAGACTCTTTCAAAACAAGATCTGCCTTTATTACTTACTGATATTTCTTTGGAAGCTCCTGGTAGGATGGTAAGATACCCACGTGCATAAGGGGTAGGTGTATGTGCACAACTGACCACTTCTCTAGCTTCCATTTGTAGTTTTGGAGCTTGTTAGTTTTTTCAGTTATAGCTGAAGAGTGCAGGAGGGGTCATAAAGTTCTCAGTCCTTACAAGTGCTGTGAAAATGACTTGCTGAACAGAAGATAGATGACTCAACAGTGGTCTGCTCTGGGAGAAAGGTGTCTTTACCAAGTACTAGAAGCTTCACATGTTAGAAAGTGGAAATGAGATCAAGGAAAAGGTTTGATATATTGCTTCAACTGTGAAAAGCCTAAATAAGAGCTTGTAACTTTCCCAGTATTAAATTCAAGTAAAAGCAAAGCCTGTAGGAAACCAGGCTCCATGCTCATCAACCTAGGATTCCATGGGTTCATATCTGAACATTTTGTGTAAATGATAGTTGATGAAACTCTCTCTGCAAGAGATGTAACAGGGCCTGTAAAACGTATGGCTATCCTTAATGCAAGTGAAAAATACATACCCTGTTGCATTTTCCACATGTTCTGCATGTTCTGCTGCAGTCTGATCAAGCTCTCAATAATGTGCCTTTCTGCATAGGAGGCCAGCTTTATGCAGAATATAGTGCAAAACATATGGTTAGCTTTAGAAACTCAAGTACAAATATACTTCTTATATTTGATAGTCAAGTCATTGAAAGCAATGAAAATTCATGCTCTCAACAAATGTGATGTACTCATTTATCTTCTATTCAAACTGGAAATTTTGGACAAGAGTTTTGATTTATCTGTAATGATACTAGTTGCCATGTATCAGCATGTTTGCTTTAGAGCTTTCAAAGGCTCAGGTTAAAGGCACAACTAATGGGGTAATGACAAAGCCTGAGCTTTGTCATTAGTATAGTTGTTCCCAATTCAAACAGGAGGCATCTCCAGTTGCAATATGATTTCTCTGTTACATACTGCCTCTTCTGCTTCTTGATACCCTTTGGGAGTTCATGGGTTTGTATAATTTTTTGGTTGGTTGCCTTCTTTTCTGCCAAACTACTTTGAGTCAGCTGACATGGGACCACAGAGAAATTTAGAGAGCAGACAAGGGCCAGAAGCTTTACTAGCCTTTGGGGCTGTGACAAACACCATTATATTACAGGCTTACACTGTAAAAACAACAGCTTCTTGTTACTTACCAAGAAGAATTATTCCAGGATGAGGAAGAAATTTGAGAAACAAGTTTGAGAAGGGGGTATGTCCTGAGGCAAAGAGATGCAGAGTGGACAGTGTTTCAACATAGGCATATGCAGCAAACAACATTTGAAGTCTTTAGAGAAAAAGGAAGGATGAAGCTTCAGAGGAAAACATTGAGCTTGGAGGGTAAGAAACAGGATGGGAGCAACTGTGGCTCTGAAACAGTGATGAAGATGGGGAAAGAAATAAGGTGTGTTGGCACGAGACTGAAGTTTAGATAGTCTACCTGGCTTCAGGAGTGACACAGCTATGACGCTGATGAAAGAGACAAGCTAGATGGTGGTATTTCTCTTATTTGCTTCAGAAAGAAAGATGTGACAGATCTGGAGGGGGGCTGTTTTTTGGTTTTGGTTTGTTTGTTGGGTCGGTTTGTTTGGGTTTTTTTGTTTGGTTGGTTTTGTTGGTTTTGTGGGTTTTTTTTTTTTTTTGGGGGGGGGTTTTGTTGTTGTT
>NDXB01020510.1:190258-203126 GCA_002631895.1 Agapornis roseicollis
TTTTTTTTTTTTTTTTTAAATGGATGATGCTATTCTTTCTTTTGGAAGTATAAAGAAAAAATATTTAATTATAAAAATAAATTTATTTAAAGTGTGTTTATTTTGCTGGATAAAAAGCAGACACTGAAAGAAGACACGGAAAGCAATAAGAGAATGCAAAGGGCACACCTTGTGTTGCAGCACCTCTTTAATCTGCTACCACCCGACAGCATACTGCTTTATTGCTGCTCCATCCTAGTATATCATGAGCTTTTATTAGAACATTTAGATTACTCTCCTTGGCACACTGTCTCTTCTTGATATTAGTACTGTCATAGTAGCCTTCAAACTGCTCATTGCAGTTGTTATTTAGGTTATTATGTCATTTGCAGCATAATATAAGTTTAAAATGTCAGGTGGTTTTCCTAGGCCACCTATAGCTCAGTGTCTGCAAAGATTATGGGAACATTATTCTCCCTTAGAGAGAAGAACATTCTGGAGATAAACTATCAAATATTTGCCCTCTAATTAGCTAGTCTGTAATGGCTTTCTCTGTGTTTGTTTGACTCTGGTAGGTTAGCTACTGGCTCATTATAATACCTTGAATGAAATCCTGATTGTTTATTATCTCTAACATTTTGAGACAGTGCAAATTCTGCATCTGAATTGTGGGGTTTTTTGTTTGGTGGGTTTTTTTTGGTTTGTTTCTTTGGTTTTTTTTTTCCTGTCTAGTTCAGTTTTTTTGCTATGGTATGAAGAAGAATCATCTTTGAAAGATGTAACAAATTCTTTACTTCAGGCCTTTCAAAACAATGCCTTTCTGTTATTTTGGATTGTGTATAATGCATTATTACAAAGTGTATTTCAATTTCATCTGAAATGCAAGCTGAAATACAATGAATTGTTTAGTTTTATCTGAATGTATTAGTAATAACACTACTGTAACTGTTTTGTTATTGAGTTTTTTTTGGGGTTTTGGTTTTTTTTTTTTTTTTTCNGATAATATAAACACACAAACAAAAAAAAATCAGTGGCTCTAAACATAATCTAATGTACAGTATGTATTTCAACCCCACCTATTTTTCACAGAAATTAAACAGAATTCTCACTGTCTGGTAGTTTTTGTTTTTTGGTTTTTTTTTTTCAGTGCTTTCTCTCTGCAGTGGACACCTGGTTAAAGGCAGTGAATATTTCTATTCACTATAAACCTGTTCATATACAATTTGACTTGAGACATTCCAGGCTTATCTGTTGACAGGCTGTGGGTTTCATTTGGATACCTTAAAATCCTTTCCCATGTGTTGTTTGGATTTGTTTGTTTTTTTTTTTTTTTTTTTTTTCCCCCTACTATCTTACAGGCATGATGGGATGAGGAATAAATTGTGTGAAGTCAGAAGGGCCAGTTAGGTCACCTGTAAAATGTTGTGATATTTCATGTTTTTGGCTACTGCTTGGCTGCTTCTTCCAACAGTTTAATTGTATTCTTTATTTTGGTTTGAAGATCAGAATACTTTATTTCGGTTTGTTCTCCCCACCCCCCCCCCCCCCCCCCCCCCTTTTTTCTTTTCTGCTACTCCTCCCCNCTAGCTGCCTTTTTTTTCCCCTCCCCCCCCCCCCCCCGTTTTTTTTTTTCCAGCAACACACACTGGTGTCTGTAAATGCCCTAGTTAATAGCACATCAAGGATTAGAGGGAAACTGGCTTGAAGAAACATCTAGTTTACTCTGTGGTTGAAAATAACAGAATCATATTGGAAGTTTTATTATCCCATACAGAAGTTATCAACAAATAAAAGTTATCCTGTATCTGATAATGGAATAATATCCATTATAGACAATTTACAAACCTGCAGGAAATTTTTAAAAGTTCCTCTAAGATGATTTTTTTTTTTTCTTATAGAATTTGCTTTTGCTAACTATTCTTTTGCAATGATTACCAAGAATGTGCTTGGAAGTGTGTTTCCATGTGCTGGTTTATGAGTTCCCTGGTGTAGAAGTCTCACTGCTTTGCTGAAATTATTTATGTGGGGTAAACATGTTCATGTTTTAGCAGGATTACGGCCTAGTAGTAAAGACTTAGAGAAGCTATTTAGCCTCCTGAGATATCATTTTGAGGGAATTTATGTACTGAAGACCAAGAAGGTAATATGGAAGTTTGTTACAGAGGCTGCTTAGGTATGATTAGGAGTCACTAACCACCTCCCTGTTGACTTAAATTTTCTAGGTCATTATGGAATCAAAGTCTAATGATGGGTGATTTAAACTATAAGCAGAAACAAGTTGTGGGTAGCATTGCACAGAGGTGAATATTGATAGCAATGCAGCTGCCTCTCTTGAAAGTGGAAGAAAGGGGCAACTCCTTTATTAGTGTGGCTGTTGGCCTTATACTTGTTCATCTGTCAAAAACCCCTGCTACTCCTGTTGTTTTTGCTGGACCTACAAAGAAGGAAGACTGCCTTCTTGGGCTGGAGAGAGGGCACAAAGACCTCATCCATCAATGACTGTGTTTGTCTTGGTACTGTCAGCTCTTTATCATCTTAAAGGAACAAGCTTTTCCTGTCCTTCACTGAAGGATAGTATTCGGAATCTTCCATCACAGGTAACAGTTGCCTACATTCCTGTTGTCAACTAAAACACCTCTTCTAATTAACAAATATTATTTCCTCCATGAAGCAGGAAAGTCGACTTGAAAAATGTGATCCCAAGACACAGCAAGCACTCCTCCACTTACAGGCAAAATTGGGCAGTACCTAGCGCAGGATCATAGCAAATTCTCTGGGAGCAAGGCGACACACTGTCTAGTGACTGCAAGACAGTTCTAGAATGTGGTGTGCTGCTGCTAGCCAGCTCTGATCAGTTACCTCACAATATTCCCCAGTGCTGAGGGGTTCTAGAATTCCCCAGTGCTGAGGGGTTCTGGTATCCTGCTGCCAACCAGCTCAGCTCAGTTATGTGACCGAACATTTCATAGTGCTGAAGCCAACCAGCTCTGCTCAATTTTCTAATTGAAAGCTTGCCAGTGCTGAGTGGTTCTAGCACCTGGTATTGAGTTGCGTTGGATTTTGAGACTAGAAACAGATCCAGTGTCTGATTCATCGAAGATGCCACAGTGTAGTTTACACTTAGCTGCTGCAGCGCTTAAGAAATCTGCAATTTTATGCTGCAGATATGTATTTTATGGCACATTAATAAATGCTGCAAGAAACCGTGGCATTCGTGACAGCTCTTCTGCTGGAAACATATCCTTCAGAGAACAGCCTTCAATGTAAACAATTTTTACGATCATGGATTAATTTTTTGGTTGGAGTTCTGAGACTTCTTGCTGGAACACAGTTGTACAGATATAGGTAACCTACTGTTTCATTCTCAGTGTTCGCTTCTGTTCTCTGAAAAATATTCTGTATGTGGATTGCACTGAAGTCTTGGTAAAAGTGTAGATGCTTGAAGGGGAAGATTTTCTTCTAACCTGATGTGATATATTTAGTTGCAAGGCAGCTTTGCTCACTTACCTAACTGAAAGTTTCCCAGTGCTGAGGGGTTCTAGAACCAAGTATCTTGCTGCCTACCAGCTCTAATCAGTTACCTAACTGAAAGTCTGCCAGTGCTTTGAGTGGTCTTTTTGATATTCTGGAGGAGAAAACAGGTATTCAGCAGAAATTATTTCCTTTGCTGTTGTGATATTCAGCTGGAAAACTGTAGACAAGTGTAAAATATTGCTGTACCATGGATGGCACATTCACCTTTCCCACTGGCAAACTGGTACGTAGTGAAGAGACTTTCTCAAGGTTGGGTTGCAAGACTGCAAGAACTGAATATATTCCCCAGTTGTAATCAGATTTACTGTCTTCTACTGTGATACATAGGTCCCAGAAATTCTGTAGAAACAAGTGCTCTTTCCCTCCATTCTCCTAGGAAATCTTGCAGAGTCCTCAGTGGTTGTAAAATAAGCCCACTTAATTCCCACTTGTTCACACAGGTGAGTTTAGTTGCCTACTGCAGAACATGCTGAATCCCTTGTCTGGTTGAGATGCTAACTGCATAATCATGCTCAGCTAGTATTAAGATGGAAAAATCCATTCTGGCATATGATGATGCCAGGAATCCATTCCACCATGCTGGTGATGTGAATGACTAGTTTTTATGAAAAGTTTGAGTGGGCTGAGGGTAATTTTGTGTAGCAACTTGTATGAGAGCTGTCTCAATATTTCATACCTCTATTGAATTGGCTATAATCCATCACTTTCAACTGCCTTTCCTTGGCGAGTCGAATTCATATACTTGTCTCTATCATACTCAAAGGACTGCAGGTACACCCTTTCATATTTAGATTAGGATTTTTTTCTCTAGTCTTTGAAAGGTCATCGTGTCCCTTTTTCCAAAGATGGTATTGGTTTTGGAGGGTTAGACCAGAAATGTGAGACAGTTTTCAGAGATTTAAGTGGTAAATAATAGCCCTGGTATGTGGTGCTCAGCTAATATTAATGTCAAGGACTTCTATGGATGGCTGGGAGACCATCCTTCAATGCTGGAAAATAGCTTAGCTCCTCTGGCTCCTGTGAAGGTACTGCAGTTTGGATCAACCCATGTGTTTTCAAGGGGCCAGGGAATAATGTCTGAGTGATAGTGGCATGGATTTAAGGTGGAAAAGGAGAGAAGACTTGCAGGATGGATCATTGCTTACCCAGTCTGAAATTGCTCTGCTCTAAAAGACGTTCAGCAGATTTAGTTGAGTGGCTGCAACACTCATGGACATTCTTTAAGGGATTTAGTGCTGGCTTACTGATGTTAGCTTAATTGCATACTTTAGCAACATGAGCCACTCAGTTATGAATTGATTCAATCATTACAGAGGTTGGATTGGTTCGAAAAAGAAAAAAAAAAGGCGCAAAACCATTTTTAAGAAAGATCTCCCTGAACGAGCACAACTTGTGATACACACAAGGTCTGAGCCCAGGCTGGGTGCCTGGGGAAGTGATCTTGGCAGTAAAATGAGCTGACAAAATTAACTTTGGAGGTTTTCACTCAGCAGACTCTCTGAATTAAGCCTTACGATAAGGATAAGTTTACACTGTTGTTACAGATGCAGGAAATGCATTGTCCCTGCTGTAAGAAACCAGTAGTGCAGATAGCAGAACGCTGTTTTATTTCTATTGTATTTTAAGTAATAGAAGTAAGCATAAATATCAAAGGAAACTTAGATTTTGCTGGTTTGGGTGGGTTTTTTTTTTTTTGTGGTTTTATTTCATTTTGTGGGCTTTTTGTTTTTTTTGTTGTTGTTGTTTGGGTTTTTTTTAAACTGCATTGGAGAAAATTATAAATTCTATTTCATAAACCATGCAAATAGCTAAGTTCTCAGCCTATGCTAACTTAACGTCCAACTAACTTATGTTATACCTACTTTATAGGCAAAAGTGAAATCAATAGGATGAATGTAGTTTAATATATTGGTATCAGAAGAGCAAAAATATGTAAATCTCATAAATTAAGATTTTACTGTTCATTTATTTGATTTTTTAAAATAATGGCTGTATGTTGGGAGGGCTACGCTGTAGTATTGGTTCTTCAGATAGCTGACTTTAGTAAAAATCTTTCTTCAATACACATAACTAGAACAGGTAAAAACAAATGAAACCAATGCCTTTATTGTAGTCTTAGTTCAGAACTTAATTTATCTAAAGTTTTCACAGAATCAAAGAATCACAGAAAATTTTCAGAATTTTTTTCAGAAGTGCTGACACTTTTTATAATGAGATTTTAATTTAAAGTTCTAAAACAAAAGAAATATCTCTTCCTGATTTTGTTACCCTGATTTTTCATTTAAGAAAATATAACCCATTACATGATTACAGATATATGGATGCATATTGAGAAGCCATTTGTCAGTCCTGTCCTTCATGATTTATGTCCCTTTAAATGATAGTATTGATGGGGAAAAATCCAATTGACTGAAAGGTCTGCACTAAAGCTGTCAAGGAGATTTCAGGTGCAGGATGGCAACCAAAGCACAAGGCTTGGTCAGCTTTCCTGACAGTTAAGGAAAAAGAATAACTGTGAACTTCTATTTTTCCTGCCTCCATAACCTCAGCTGAGCTCCAGCACATGACAGCAGTGCTTCTGGCTGGTGGTACTTCCTAGTGGTGGAAGCACAGGGTCCAGCTGTCCTTGGAGGCAGATGTTGGTGTGACCTGAGATATGCAAAGATGACAGTAACACCTGTAATAAAGGGCAATCATTCGGTCCCACGGTGGCTGTTCCAGAATTTTTCTACCTTCTGCTTAGAAACTTCTTGCCATTATTTCTTCTAAATCTTACATGGATCTTTGTCCAATTACTTATAGTCTGCAAGATAGGGGATACAGAAGAGCTGATGACCCTTCTTTTAACCAGGGTGTTTTACATACTGGGAGTCTATGTTTGGAGTCTCTTTTGCTTCAGTGCTCTCCTATGTTACTTTTTCAATCTTGTCTTGGAAGTCACATTTAGAGAATCTGTTGTCTTTTCTCTACTTGATGCTTTCCAATTAGTTTAGATTTTGTGTAAGAGCAATGCTAATGACTAGACCATGTCCTCCAAACCTCCCCAGGGCTGCACAGAACTGAGTAATTGCCTCCAGTGTTTGCTGCCTAGCACTTCACTTAATAATGCTCGATGTGATATTTCCTTTTTCTTTATGATCTATTTAAGCCCTCTTACCAAAATTTCAGTAATTGTGACCAGATAAAGGTTGTCAATCCTTTTCCCTGCATATTTTAGGTTTACTCAAACATGGAATTATTGTACTTGTGCTTGTTGAATTTAACCCCATCACTTTTTCAGATGCTCTTTCAACTGCTAATGCAATTGAGATTTTTGTTCTTGGTCTCCAGAAGTAGTTGTGATATGCTCTGTTTTCTTGCCTTCACACATTTTGTCGATGTCTCATTTTTATTATACTTTTATGTAGCTCATTTAAGAAAGCAGTGAATAGAATCACAAAAAACAGGAAATTGTACTTTCCCTTGCTTGTCAGTTTAACAATGCTCACAGAGTTTTCTCCCAAAGTACTTTGGGGAATGAGGATGTAGTTGTTGTCATGAGAGGTACTGTCAAAAGTCCCAAAGAATGAAATGTTGCCTACTCATCCTCCGGTCACCAGACTCATTGCCATGAGTGATGTTGGCAAAGGAAATTAGATCAATCAGACTGACTCTGGTTTTTCAAATATGTGCTGCCTGTGTCCTATCACCTACTTAAACCTTTAGTTTTTGTGTTTGCTGTTCAGTGACTTGCTCTAATGCTTTCCAGCAACTGTTTCTGTAACAGATGGATCACTCCACCCTTGTCTGTACTGCAGTGGGATTTTGGAGATGCTCAACAGAAAACAAATAAGGAATTCCCTGATCCACAAGGTGTTTGAAACATCCTTCAGCATCACTGAAACATATAATTGAATGGTAGTATGAAGATTAAAAAAAGATAGGTTTTTCTCTTTTAGTACAGATAAAAGTACTTCTGGGCATTATAATTTGGATTTAATTTTAAAACCCTGTTTATGGTGCACTATAAGCAAAACATTACAGTAATAGACTTCAGTATTGAGGAAAAGGATAGGGATTAGTATGAGAATTGTGTTGATTCATTCCTGCTGGCAGTGACCTGGCAGGAACATGAGTTGAAGGGAAGGTGACTGCTCCTCCACCTTGGAAACCAAAACTGGTACAGAGCTAATGAGGTGACTATAAGAATGTGGATAAAATGAGAACAAAGTACATGCTGAGCATTTGTCCAGCTGTAAAAAGATCAGCACTGTACAAGAAAAAGCAGAGAAAAGAATATACTTCAGGAACTGAAAAGAAATTGGGGTGTCTGAGAGGGCAGATGCCAGATCATAGGCATCTATTTGAGCTGCCCTATAGTGCCCTACTCAGGCTCCACTGGTTGTGTCACAGGGACAGATGTCTTCTGTAGGTCATGGGCTGTATCCCACTGTGGTTTTTGATGAATTAAGGGGCCTCAGACAGCACTAAACACCTTTACATGAGCAACTGAATCAGGTTCTGAGGTTGTTTGGATTTAATGAATTTTGCCTTTAAGAGTAATTCTGGGAAGCCATTTACTGCAGGCAGGATCATTACTGTAACTTATTTGCTTTTCTTCTATCTCCTCTGTTTGCTTTACTGTAGTGTGTAGATTTCCAAAAGCAAGCCTAGGATGTAATGGGGATAGATGATGTGTAAGCTGTAATGAATATTTCTGCTCCAAGAAGAGTTTAGTTCAAACAATATAATGCTTCTGGCTGAAGTAGTCATATCAAATGCTGTACCTATAGGAAAAGTGCATGCTGCTAGAACAGTGAAGGGAATATTTTAACTAAAGCCATTTTACTCTGTATTCTGTTTAAGGAAAGATGTTGATCAGGAATAAGGGATATCTTGATAAATGGTCTGAGTGGCTCAACCTGATACACTGGAGAACCATTCATAGATTGCTTTTGTGAACAATAAAGAATTTGTACAGTGCCTTCTTTGGATAAATTATTTTACTCCCACTTCTATCTGGCTTACCTTTTTGGTACGTATATGCTTATCTGATCTATTGCATGCTGTGTATAGCCATAAAATGGGAGCTGTGTTCAGATGACTTAGCAAAGCTCCGCAGGACCTGGCATGCATGTCATGCAGATTTCAAGTAAATTTTCCATTTCTGTAAGCAGTGAAACAGGTTTTAACTGCAAATTTTGTACAGTTGACCACTGCTGCATTTATTATTCCCTGGCTTCCTCCCTCTGTTTGTCCTTACTGTCTGCTCACCACCAAAGAAAATACATTAAAAATGGGCATAAGTGTGCTAATGTACACAGCTGTTACTTCTGCTTTTCCACACCTCAGGGAATCATATAACTTTGAGTACTCCAGGGACATGGAGAAACATTTTCCCCAACAACAGGTTTGGTGACTGCAAGCAGTAGCTGCCAGACCACACTTACTGCTGTGTATACAACTGTAGTACTCCTGTTGTGCTTCACTTAGTGATGCTTTGTCCAGTGCCAGCCATGGGCTGTGCTGTTAGCTGGTCATGCTCCAGTGCGATGACATGTCCTTTCATGGAGATGATGGAGATGATAACAGTGCTCTGCCTCCTCATGTTGAGTGATTGTGGATACTCCTTTCCAACAGCAGGCACAGGACTGCAAAATAGTACTGCTGCATCCCAAAAGCTTGATGAAGTAACATCTGCCCTCCTGCAAGGGAACATGGAAAAGGATATAGAGGAAAGGTCTCTGTAATTCAGGGACAGCTGGGTGGAGTTTTGCAGTTCTGACAGTGCACTATTCAGCCAAACACAGAACTGAAAAATGTGAAAAAGCAAATTGTAAGGAAGGAGAAATGATATGTGTATGTGAGTGTAACTGTAGGAAATACTGTAAGTCAAAACTTCCTTAAATGGAGGGCCAGGACTTGCTGCAGAAATTGACTGCCAGGAATTCCTGCCCCTAGAGAAGGATGAGCATAGCCTGGGAACTGACCAGCTCTACAGAGAAGGACCTGATGGTCCTGCTGAACAAACTCTGAGTTGCACAGTGATGGGTTGAGATGCAGTGCACACAAGTTTCAAAAAGGGAAGTACTAATTAGATACTAGGAGAATAAAACATACCATGGCAGTGGGCAGGCTTAAACAGGGATTCAGAGATGGTGTTTGATCTCCAACCTCAGAGATCAAAACTCAACTGGACAAGGTTCTGAGCAGCCTGACCTGATTTTCAAATTAGGTCCAACTTTAATGTTAGCTTTGCTTTGAGTGAGGGCTGAAGCGGAGACCTCTATAGGTCTCTTCTGACCTGAATTTTATGATTCTATGGGATATAGATAAAAATCCTCCCATGCTAGAGGGCTTAGAGTATGTGTGTTGGTTAAGTTCACTGTAACATGGCTGAGTATTTCCATGCAGTAAAATGCATTCAAACATAGTAAAACATAAATATCAGAGATTATAGTGCAGTTGTATGTGCTTTGGTGTCTCATCTTCTCCTACCCTATTGCTAGCATCTGTAATTGAAGGGAGATATTTTTCCAGCTGTGAGATCCATTGACTATTATGCTTGTTTTTCTGATGCTGACACAGTTTAAAAGCTGAGTCTGCAGGGATTCATCATACTTGAATTGTCAGACTCTTGCCTCTATTCTTTCCAGAAGAGCAGTAGAATTGATAGTGATGTTGGACCTGCAGACCCTCTGTGCTCTTTTTTTGCTGGCTCAACTGATGAGGCTGGTTGCTGCATCTTTGCTACAGCCACCTGGACATCAGCAAGCTGACTGTAATGAGTGTGTGAGTTCTCTGTGAAGAGTAAGACTCAAAAAGGAAGATGCTGTTTAGCATGAAAACAGAACTGGTGTCTGGCTGTGGGAAAATGTCCCCCCTCTGCAGGGGTGCATGTAGCAACACTGACAGGAGCTGTAGCTTGGTGTGTCACAGCCATCTGCTGTTCCCAGCTAGATGACCCCCATTTGGTGCCAGAGCTCATGAAAGAGGTTTTAAGAGGTTTTGAGAAAAAGAGAAAATCAGGAGATAACCACAATTGCCAAACCTGGTGTTGCTCTTGCCTCAGCCCCCCAGGGGTGCTGAACAGCAGTAGAGGCTTTCAGACATCTGAGCACAGGAGCTGACTGCAGACCTGAGCAGAGGTGCCCTACATTGACATGGGGAAGGATGCCTGACATTCCATGCTTCCTTAGAAAGGCATATGGTGAATGGGTTATCTCAGTTTGGGACTCCAGCGCCTCTCTCCTGTTGCAAACCCTTTCTGTCTTGCAGAGTTTTTCAGTGTGCTGGTCACTCGTTCTACTTTTGTTGCAGTCTTTCTGGAACTGTTCTTTAATTACGAGGTTGGTTATTTATGCAGTTCTATTTTCAAGACTTGGGCTGAGCATTGTTTAGAAACAACAATAAAAACAGATTCCCTGAGAACTTGGTGGTTATGTAGGCAGCATAGCCTGGTCAGGTCAGATGTCTAATTAAGCAGGGAGTTTGAGGATTTCATAGATTCAAAGGCTACTTTTGAATGAATCACTCAAACATTGGGGTATTTGGTTTGTTATTGTTTGACTGTACAGAATATAGTTAAATTTCTTTGTTTCTAATTTATTTTTGTCTTGTGATCTGTAAGATTGGTTCAAGCATGCTGGGAATTCATCACTGGATACCATGCTGGGATGACTGAGACAGTATAAGACATAATTTTCTTCATTAGTCTATGGAATTTGCGTGTGTGTGCATATACATATGTATTCATCACTGTGATTGGTGGTAAGCTATATGAAAACAAGGAACAGCCCCATGATCCCAGACAAAAAATGAAATTAAATATTTATTAGGTATTATAATTTATGGAATCTTTCTGAAAGTGAAGAAGCCTTTATGAGTACATAATACAGGACATAGGAGGAGTTTTACACATAAGGGAGTAGCACAGCAGTTGGAGTTGTCAGTGGAGAAGAGATGACATCCCCACCCAGCCTGGTTGGTGCTTCAGTTTGGAAGCTAAAGTAGGTGGCCATTCTTGTCTGATGAACCTTGTTCTTGAACCTTATTCTTGTATCATATAGGCTGGAGATGATCGCTCAATGTAGCAGGTTCATAAATACCACTCTTTGTGCATCTGTTATGAAAGATGTCTAAGCTCAATTTAAGACTTCTAAGTGATGATGAATTTACTGTGCTCACAGTTAAATTGTTCTTGTGCTTAAAGGTTTACTGGATTAGGCTTCTGATAGTTAAGAGGGCCAATATCTGTTTAGACTGTGAGCTACTATTGCCTAGTAAACTGAAGATAAAAGTGGGACTTGAGGACAGAAAAGAAAATAGCGTAATTGCAATTCTGTTTCATGCTCTATTTTGCTTTAGTGCTGTCTTGAGAATTGTAATTGCATATATTTTAATGGTTTGTGTGGAGTTTATGATTTATTTTTATAAGCCAATGACAGCAAAGTATCAGCTTAGCTGCAAAGCATAAAAAATAGCTTGCCATAATTGAGTTCCAGTTGTAAATTCTATTAAAGCTTTGTTTAATTTAGAAGTTTTATTTTTCAGGGAGTTTCCATAAACCTAATGCAGTTACCAAATAGAAAACCCTGCAAAACTCTGCATGTATTAAAGTTTATGAATATTAAATTAATTACATAATATACTAGGATTCCAAAGATGAAACATTTTGTTCATATAAGCAAGAGGTCTGCATTGATTTGGATGAGAATTGCTTGTTTTGAACAGAAATAAAAATGTAGATGCTGTTTGAGCTTATTTGCATTGAACTAGCCAGAGGGAAGGTGTAACATTTTCTAGAAAACACCTGCAAGATTAGAAATGAATTCTGAAGCAGTTTTGTGAAAGTGATTGGCAGAAGGCAAATACAATGTTCTGGGGATTTATCAGATAGTATAAGTATTCTCTATGGAGAGTTTGTGGCTGTCCTATCCTTGGCAGTGTTCAAGGCCAGGTTGGATGGGACTTGGAGCAACCTGGTCTAGTGGAATGGGTCCCTGCCCGTGGCAGAAGGTTGGAACTAGCTGAACTTTAAGGTCCTTTCCAACCCAAATAATTCTGTGATTCTCTGATACTCCCAGCTAATCTTGCAAGGCCTGTTTAATGAAAGAGGCATAGCATTTGGTGCTGGTGCTGTGATGGTGTTGCACACCGCTAAGGGTGAATATGGATATAGGGCTTCTGCTGTGAGGAATTATCTGTAGATAATTCCTCACATGGGGAAGGGTTCGGGCAGTTATCCATGACAGTATCTCAGCTGCCCCATCTTGTTCATTTTGATAGTCTTATATTTTTCCCTCTCCACCCTCTCCCACCTATTTTTTTTTTTGTCTTTTTTTTTTTTTTTTTAAATTTTTTTTTTTATATTTTA
>NDXB01020511.1:0-29098 GCA_002631895.1 Agapornis roseicollis
CTGGTGTCCTCAACATAAAAAGGACATGGAGCTATTGGAACAAGTCCAGAGGAGGGCCACGAGCATGATCAGGAGACTGGAGCATCTCCCATATGAAGACAGGCTGGGAAAGTTGGGGCTATTTAGCCTGGAGAAGAGAAGGCTGCATGGAGACCTCCTAGCAGCCTTCCAGTATCTGAAGGGGGCCTATAGGGATGCTGGGGAGGGGCTCTTCATTAGGGACTGTAGTGACAGGACAAGGGGTAACGCATTCAAACTTAAACAGGAGAGGTTTAGATTGGATGTAAGGAAGAAATTCTTTCCTGTTAAGCTGGTGAGGTGCTGGAATGGGCTGCCAAGGGAGGTTGTGAGTGCTCCATCCCTGGCAGTGTTCAAGGCCAAGTTGGATGAAACCTTGTGTGGCATGGTTTAGTGTGAGGTGTCCCTGCTTATGGCAGGGGGGTTGGAACTAGATGATCTTAAGGTCCCTTCCAACCCTAACTATTCTATGATTCTATGATTCTATAAGGCAAGCTTACAGAAGTCAGGGACAACTGCTCTCAGTAAACTGATCTGAGATTAAGAAAAAAGGAAATGGTCCACCTTTGATGAAGAATAGGTACAGCTGCATTGTGCAGGATCAGGAACTTCATAATAAAACCACTCTGATGTGGCATTTACCCCAAAATATCATTGAGTAAAAATAAATACACATCCACAAAGCTATTCTGGTGCAGCTTAAATCACTTGAGAGCATCACAAGATAATCTGGAGAATGCTGAACATTAGGTTTCTAGCAATTATTTAGGTTTGCTGCAACCAGTTATTGGATGTTTGTGTCTTTTAGGTAGCCAGGTACAATATAAGTGGGAGGCAGTAAGGTTCTGCATTATGAACCAGTGATTTAAGGATGATTACTACCGTGATCCAGAACCTGTATCACACACATTCTTTGTTGGGTTCATCTCATGTGCTTATTAAGGCTGTTTGCATGGATTGCTTCTGTCCCAGAGTCACACAAACTGAAGTCCTCTTATGCTCACTCATTTGGGGTACTTTTTTCCTGCTCAGACAAACTGTCAGTCGGCGTGCAATCTGTTTGAGAACAACAAATGAACCAGATGCATAGTTCAATGGCCAGACACTTCAAGTCATAACAAGCTAGTGAAGCGAACTAATTTTGCTTGCAAAAGAATTAGCCTTTATTAGCCACTAATACCACTTTTGCCCTGTGTAGCCTTTAACCAGCTGCAGCTCCTTTGGCATCACATTTTGGAAAGATTACAAGTGGCATGTCTGGTTATGGAAAGCTTGGAGGGCTTCCTAGAGCAGCTACCACTTACTAGGATAGCAGAGGAACAAACTTCAGTTGCCACACTGTAAGCATTCATATGGGATAAATCAGGTCATTCAGACCAAAAATTCTGCAAGGCATTTTTGCCCATGTCTAGTTTTTATCATATGCTTATCACATTCATAGATATGTAGTATAAAGCATGCATATTAGTAACTTAATGAATTGAGGTCAGAGCTGATGGAGAACATGTACAGAAATGCATATACATATGTTTTTATACATATGTAAGTTGGATTTGCCTCCTTAGGGAATGGGAGTGACCTGCGTAACCTTACTACATTTAGGCTGTGAGCTTCAAGCCCCTGGAGAGAATCTTGGAGCCACCAGTCACAGGATGTAAAGCAATATTACATAGGTCCAGGGAAAGATTGTGGAAACTCATAGGAAATAATTTCACTGTGGGCTCCTAAATACAGATCTGGTTAGGGAAGGGAGGCTTGGAAAGTATGCATTTACCCTGTAAATTCATCTCTCAGTTTGTATCAGAAGGAGACCTCAGTTTACAGCAGGAGAATACAGAATTCAGTGTATAGGCCAGGCTGGACAGGGCTTTGAGCAGCCTGGTCTAGTAGAAGGTGTCCCTGCCTGTGGCAGGGTGTTGGAACTAGATGAGCTTTAAGGTCACTTTCAACTATAACCATTCAACAATTCTAAGATTTTATATGTATGTGTATATAATCTTATATATATGTATATATATATACACTTGTATAAATAAACATATTTGTTTCAACATGTGTAGTTCCGCTTTTGGAAACAGCAATGGAATCATCAGTGCTTTGTATTTTCTATCTTCTTTGTTTCTGTAGAACTGAGGAGCACCAATAGCCTAGCTGCACTCATAGTCTCTAACTTCAAACATATTTATATGAATCACTGATTTACCAACCTTGGTTATACCCAGTGTGATTACATTTTTTCCTATGGAAATGTCAAACTGCAGTGACACCTCACAACCTTGTGATACTGCCATAGATCAAAACCAAAAAAGTAACCTGTCATCTAGAGAGTTAGACAAAAGGTGGACCCTATTTTAGCCAGCTGTGGCATTTCTTCCCCAGAAAACCATAAAAGCTCTTAAGATCCCAGCCAGCCGAATACAGGCAAACTCACTCCATTTCATTTCATTTCATTTCATTTCATTTCATTTCATTTCATTTCATTTCATTTCATTTCATTTCATTTCATTTCATTTCATTTCGTGTTTAGCCTTGTGTGACATGCTGGGTTTTGTCTGGGTTTTTTGTTTTTCCCTAATCTACTAATTTAGAAGCAGGTCCTGAAAGGATGTGTTTCTCCTGGAATATCACAGTAATCATTTACAACAGCAATTACTGTGTTCTGGTATAGCAAGGACACTCAGCACACTTTAAATTCACACTGAGTAAAAAGAACAAAGAAGATGTGACATAAGTGATCAGATGCGTGGCTAGCAGCATTTCTAACATCAACTTTTCATCATTTAGGCAACTGTTAAAGAAGGCCTTCCTGGGGCCAAACTGAAAAATATCAGAGCAGCTGAAATATGGAGTCAAACCATTGGCATTTATGGGGGGGATGTATGAAAGAAACAAGCCCTTTCTCACCAAAAGCATACCTGAGCAGAGGGAGCCAATGTGACCCGACTTCAGGCTATGCCAATAGAAATAATAAATAGACATCCCTTTGCATAGGATGAGGAGTGGTGCTCTCCCTTCTGTCACGTGCAAGCCCCACTCTGGTAAGAAAACCATGGGTATACATCTCACCAGTGGTTGCAACAAATAGCATTTGTCTTTGCCTTTCCTTCTACAAGGGAATCACCCTCTTTTTATGATTAGGCTTCACAAGTTCCTACACAGTATGTAAAGGGGGAGCCTCTTAAATGTTTCTCTTGCACAGTATAGGAAAAGTAAAGAGACAAAATTCCAAACATCTCATGGAGATGCAATTCCTCTCCCATCTTAGCAACACCAGTTCTCCTCAGCAGTGCACAAGCAACATCTACCTTCGCTTTTTAACTTGATGTATAGCTACAGATACACCAATATGAATGCAGGGATGGTTTCTAACTAGATAGTTGCTTACCCGAAGCAAATCTGGACAACATGGCAGCTAATCTAGCAACTGTGCTCCTCCCATTACTGGTACTAGCCAGTACCAGTTGTGCAGGAAAAGCTGCCAGGAAATACCAATTTCTTTTGCAAACCTTAAAGCTTATATCTGCTTTCTACAGCATACAGAAAGAAAATAAAGTATTTTGGAAAGGACATCTGCTGCAGAGTAGCAGGAGCAGAGATCTCCATCAACTCTACTGAAGCTGGATATGATCACTAGTGAAAATAAAAACATCCTTTTAGGAAAAACAATACAACAAACAAACCAACCCAATAACATAGTTAAAACTAAAGTGAAGACAAATAACATTTCCTATCAGTGCATCACACTTACAACAAACGGAAGCTGTAGAGAAGGGGAAAGACACACTGATACCATGCCCACAGCAAAGACTGTTCCTGAGAATACATTTGCCATGTACCACAGTCAAAATAAGTGTCATCTGCACCATGTGATGCTGCCAGGAATAATGACAGCCTCAGCAAGTTTCTGGATTTGATGCATCAGGCATTGAGTTGCCATTGACCCACATGGAAAGGACAAACCAAAAAGGAGGGATTATGATTGGCACAGGCAACTTGGATTCAATTTGTGTGATGGTAAAATTCAGGCTCAGATTTTTGCTTATATAGCCTCTCCCTCCCCAGCCTGAGCTCTTGTGGTTAAATGGTGGAGAACAATTTCAGATCTCACACAGTCAGCATGGCATGAGATGGGGAGTTTGTGCTAAAGCAATTTTATGGATATATGCTCTCAGACGAAATCAGAACTTCCTTTTTACTGCAGCCCTTCTGCTCTCAAAGCTTTCTGAACTTCTGGGTGCTATTGGCAGTTACATAAGTGCTTGTTTTAAGGGATAACTGGAAAATTGCAGTAGTTCAATCTGTCATAAGTAACCAGTCAGGGTCTTACATGGGACACTGCATACTAGGCACCCAGACAGTCTGAAAGCACAGAGGCCCTGCAGCTGGGGCTGGAGCAATAAGTGGATTTTGCAGTCCCCTTCTCTCCCATGCAGTCAGCTCCTGGCCACATAAAACATGCAGTTGTGCTTAAACTGGGGGTTTACTTGCAGGGGAAGATTGCAGTTACACAAAACCTCCGCAGAGATTCCTGCCACCTCCCGCAGGAAACGAGTGTTTGGTGGTGTTTGTCCCCGGTCACACAAGCAAAGCAGCTTCACTATCAGTTGTGAGGATGTTTGTGGAACTTATCAGACTGTAAAATACTGAAGTGTGATGATTATGCAAAAACGTGTCCTCTCCTCTCAGTCACCACAACTCTCATCTGTGGCTTACCAGCAAGAAACTCTGAGTCATGAAAATAGAAGCTCTTGACTAGTGAGCCACATAGGCTCACCACCATCCCCCCTAACTACCTACCACAGCAGGGCTGGAGGGAGGCACTGATGTACTTTAACTCCCACAGGCTCTTATATTGTGGTCATCATAGAACCACAGAATTGTAGAATCAACTAGGTTGGAAAAGACCTTTAAGATCAACAAGTCCAAACATTACTCCAGGACTGCATAATGTATTATCTTGAGGTTCATGCTGTGTCTTTTGGGCCCTTTGTGTCTTTTGGGTTCCTTGAAACTATTAATAAAGTAGCCCTTCCTCCAGCTGTCAGAATAGACTTTGCAGCCTGTTTTTAAAGCTATTGTTGCACTTCTAACAATAAAAACTTCACAGCTTACACATCATTAGTTTTTTTCCTTGCATCCAAAGTGCATTTTTATGTCAGCTGACGTCTAGTCCTAAAAATAAGCATTCAAATAACTAAAACTTATAGAAATGCTTCCAGGACATTATTATTATTACTATTATTATTCAGTGCCAGTATTTCTTTTAAATGAAGTTTTTTCTGCAACCCAAACAGTACTGCTCTGTATTAACAAGAAAGAATTTAACTCTAAGCTAACCATCCTGACAGCACCCATGCTCATAGAATCATAGAATAGTTAGGGTTGGAAAGGACCTTAAGATCACCTAGTTCCAACCTCCCTGTCCTTTTAAAAAGTTCATCATCTTGTTATCCCTTCATTGGCTAGATTCATCCATACTATGGACAAAAAGATGGAATACATAGGCTATAGAAATATATATGTTCAGTAGCTGTCACATCTACTTCACGTATGCTACAGTCAGTGTGGATATCACCACCATCTCAGTGGAAGACAACATTTAAATCTTAGCTAAAGCCCTAGAATAGTCAGGAGGTTATGGAAGAGAAGTGCAGAGTCAGGGTACTGTCATAGTGCTCAGCTTTGCTTTCCATTTCCTGGACCACAGCAGGGGATGTGTTATGGGTTACTGCTGTACAAGAATTTTCATTGCATCTTTAACTCTATAACTTTTTCCCATGCCATACTGACACACCATGCAGGCACCTGGGCTTTAGAAAACACATGGTCTGCACTTCTGTCAAGGTACCATACTCTAAAACGTCTCAGGTTTGGATCCTTAAAAAATGGAGGTGTTTAAAAGAAACAATCACATTGAAAATGTTGGCCTATATCCCAGCAAGGAGTGAATATAATCTACACAGCAACCTTCAGTGATATAAAAACTGAGCCTTAGAACAATAAAAACATAACAGACAATATGGAAGCAAAGAACTCAGGATGACGTAGCAGCTAAGATTATGTAGCTTTCACTCAACTATTTAAGTTGTATTTGATAACTGCTTGGCTTGTTAGTCCCTGCTATGAACCAGAACCCCACTGACTTTCTGTTCCTTGAAAAGCCGTCCAAAACACAGTTGCTATTCCATAAAGCTTGAAATATGTGCAGTCAGAGCAATACTCTGTGTTATGTTTTACATGTGCTCTTTCCTCTTCCTTACTGAATGCCTGAAGGGAAGAAGTCCCAGTTTTCTCTTATTGACTACTGCCATTCCTGTCTTTTTCTGTATGACTCTAGCTCTCAGAGAAGTTTTTACTTCTGGCATAATTTTTGATTTAATGAGAATGTAAAGCTGCACAAAGGGTACGTATGCGATTAGTATTCTTTTTTTGCCTGAGCATACTCATTCACAAAATCAAAATGCCAGAACAATAAAACCTCTGAAAGAAAGTTTTACAAGCTAGCTCTGTTCCACAGACCACAATATAGAAGCTGTTAGGTTAAATTTTTTTCATTGTCTAGCAGGCAAAAAGGAAGAAGAGAAAGGAAGAAGAGGAAGAAGAGGAAGAAGAGGGAGGAGAGGGAGGAGAGGGAGGGAGGGAGGGAGGAAGGAAGGGAGGGACAAGAGGAGACAGTTTACACTCTGGGAATGCCCAGTGTTGTCTCAGACAACCTAGAGGCCTCTGTATGCTCAGGGATGCTTTATTTGCTACTCAGATGAAAACATTGCTTGAAGCTGGGCAGAAAATAAGCTTCGCAAGCCCAAAATACAGAAGGCATGCTTGCCTTTACCCTATGGTTCACCAGAGGTTGAAATCTGGGAGATGCCATTTGGAGAGACCACAATGTCACTTCCAAAGCACAAGCTTTGGGCAAAAGGCAGGCACAGCCTCTGGGTGCCAGCATACAAAAGGAGCTGGCACACATGAGAGCTCTGATCACTGACAGATTTTGGGACTTGCAGAGGCAGAGCAATGAAGCCATATATATATATGATTTCATATATATGTGTGTGCAGAACAAACCGCAAAATTTCCACCCTGATGAAAGCATAATGAAGAAAGTCTTTCCAACAGATTCACAGCTGGTTTCAATCTACAGACTAAGCATATTTAGTGGGCTGCCTTTTTCACAGGAGCTCTTATAGGGCTCTGGCTCCTACTGAGGGCAGTTTGCCACAGTGCAGACCACTTAATAAAAGTCAAAGAGGACACTGTGTGCTCCCTGTGTAAACAGAAGCATAGGGTAATAGAGACTATCTGCTACAAATTCTGGCCCTACTTGCACCTTTATTAATCCACTCCTGCTCCTAAGATGTTACTACAGTTAACGCTGCTGCTTTATCAAAATAGCAGGAAAATGCAAGAAATTCTTGAGAATCTTATTTCTTCTCACTTTCAGAGGTAAATTACAGGATTCTACTCAAGTGAACACAGAAACAAACACCTGGTCTCAAGCACTCATGGGTGAAACTGGCTTCTCTGGAAGAGAGAATAAGAGAAGCTACCAAGGTCAGTAAAAGCTGAACATTTACCTTCTTTTACAGAACATGCTACATACTGAAAGAGAAAAAGTTCAAAACCCCTAATCCATTCATAAGAATTTGCACTCTAGGTACTTGTTGGGAAGTTACTGTGTGTTTGTCATGTAAAAGAATACTTCAAATAGACATTACTTTATCACCCTCATCTCCCTGCAGTGGTTTCCAGATTTGTCCTGGGGCAACAGAAGTTTACAGGGAAAGGGGAGATGTCTGTGATTAAGGTAGCTTTCAGCTCTTATTCCTACAGATACCCCGTGGATATTGCTGTATTCTCCAGAATTTAAGCTTCCACTTAAAAAACAATGAAGTTTCCAGCCCATCTGGGTTTGCGGAAGCAGAATGTAAACAGATGCACTGTTGTCTTATTTTAGAAACTATAGCAAGCCAGACTGAAACAATAAGCACTAAGAAATGTCAACTGCTCCCATTCATCTCAGTGGGGTGGGGTGTTAAGTTTGAAGCCTAATTGTGACCACTTTAAAGCCAACCTTTTAACCATTTCACCACTCTGTGAAATGTTAAAACGCCTAAGTAATGAACTTACACTGCCTCTGTATTTGTATGCATTAGTCTGAGATCTTCCATTGACTTGAAAAGAACCCTGAATTACAATTGAGCTAGTTTGAATATTCTTTTACTTAAGAAGTTAGCCGAATTGTTTGCTACTGTCTTTCAAAATTCGGGTTAAAAGAAAGTCAAGGGCAAAAGGTTAGCTTCATTGTTGGTGTTCTCAAAAGTGCAACATGTGGGATTTCATGCTTCTTGCTTTGATCAGGGTGTTCAGATGGCTGTTCCTTTCAATATACTGACAAACAGCTATTACAAAACTGAAAGTAATTACTATTCACATAACACCACATCATCAACTAGAAGTAAAGAAATCCTAATGGCAGTTACACATTCTTGCAATAGTAAAAAGGGGGAAAGAGAGGGGCAAGTCACCATTTTCAAGAACTTATGTCTGCCATTACCTTAAATCTAAATTGCATTGGGCCTGGTTCTGAGCATATAGAGAAGTTGCCCTCTCAAAGATGTTTTATATCCCATTTCCAAGAAGTTGATGCTTTCTCCATCAGTCATCCCTCTGAAATCAGCACATGAATTTCCCTCTGGGATCAACAGTTGAAGACCAGCAGCTCCACACACATTTGTAAACATGGCTTCAGGTGCTGTGAATTATTAAGAGAAGCTCAGGGATTCTGCAGAGCAATACATGCACTGAGTTACTAACATGCACTGTGTTAGTAACTTCCCAATTCTACAGTTACATCCCCACTGATGCAACCACAGGCCTTTTTTACTTGTTGGCACTTAATTCCTAACATCACACACAACACTATCATTAGTACATCCATGTTAGGTACCTTAACTAGATAATGGTGGAATATCTCCAGGTGCTGTCCCAAAGCAGCTACAGCCATCAGCTCAGTGGGAGTGAAACAGGGAGTATCATCCAAGTCAGTTGCATGGAAGAGCTAAAGAAATCACATCACCCAGCAAAGATCTTGGACAAGCAGCTAAGCCAGGAGTAAACTCTCTAGCTCATGGAGCAGCAACTGAAAGAAAGCCCAAGGTGGAAGGATCTGCATAGCCCACACTGTCTTTACTGCAAGATAACTCCTTGAGTGAGCATCCTCATTCCTGAATACAACTGTCTTTACTTGAGAAGGTCTTGAACTGGTATAAGAATTCCTACGTGTGGTAAGGAATAAGGTTATTTTGGTAGAAGAGGGAAGCTTTCCTGTCTATAACAATGCCTAGGTATTTGTGGAAACAAAGCCGTAATTCATACTGCTCAGGTTCTTTTGCCTGCTGCAACAGACAATACTCTGATGTTGTTATTAGCATGTTATGAATGCACAATCCTTCCATGTGTAACTTCCACTTTTAGCTGGACATTAGGGTGTTTGAAGTTTGCCCTGACTAATGGAAACACTAGATCTGAGCCCCTCTATCATCAAATACCAATGTTTCCTAAATCTTGATCTCTAAATTGCAGCAGCAGTTTCATACAATGCTCATGACAGAAAATTGGAGATAAAGCTCTATTTTCACTTCAAAGCCCGTGAGCACTGACTTCGTACACAAAAGACCTGGCATGGAAAGACATTAATTTTCTATTAACTTCAAGCAGCTGCAGCAAGGTGATTAGCTCTCTGCAGAGGTGCTGAATAAGATCATGTACAAGTTCACGGAAGTGTCTGAGAGCTGTTTAACATGCTTTTTACAGATGTTTAGAAGTACAGAACAAAGGGAGCTGAAAACAGACTTGGTAAGTTAACAGTTTTACTTTATCAGTGTTTTAAATTCTCATTCACCATCAATAAAGCACCACATACTTGCTACAGAAAGAATAAATAGCCTCATAAAAACTAGACCTGACACCCTGCTTTACCTCACATCTGTCTTCTTTTCAACTGCTAACAAGTAAACTTCCCCCCCTCCCTGCAGCTGGTGTGCAGAAGCCTGTGCCGGCAGTGCTGGAATGCTGATGTTGGCAGGGCTGCCACTGCGTTTACTTAACACTCATTTCTCTCAGTCTGCTTCAGACCAGAAATGTAGGCAATGAAAACCTATTCAGCCTTTGAGAGCCTCGGTTCTAGCGGTTCACAGAGTGGGGTCTCTGCAGGTACATGAAAGAGGTATTCAGAAGATGCTTCCATTCAAGGGAGGTAGAAAGAGAGCCCCTAGCTGTCTCTGGTTACGTTTTACTGGCATGAAAAAGGGAGGCAGAAGGGATGAGGTTTCAGGGCAAGCAAGAAAACAAGCTTTCTAAGATTCACTATTCAATCTCAAAATAAAAGCTCAGCGAATTTAAGCTTAAGGGTCTTAGATGCATTTCTTTCAGTTTAGTAATTTATTAAAATGAAGAGAATGAAAATGCTGTTTTGAGCAGTGGATTAAGCATTACCCTGAAACAGGAGTAGGAAAAAAATGTAATTGTGAATTCAAATAAATAGCAAATTTAGCAAACACATGAGAACTTGTACCATATTAGTAGGTATCCAAGGATCTTTGGGTGAAAACATTTACATCGCAATGATAGCTGGACAAAACAGCTGTCACAGAAGCATTATTAAGCAGAGGGTATAATCTGTAAACACTCAGCACTCAAATTAAACCAAGTTCTGTTGAGACGGTGGAGAAATGCATCATTCCAAGGGGTAGGCTATGGACAGCCTGGTACCTTCCCAAGGAAGCCAGCCCTCTCAGACTATGGGGGCAGGGAGCCTACAAAGCTGTTCCAATCTTGCTGCAAGCCCAAACACAACCCAGTTCTGTAAACCTTGCATTATATGGCAGGCTCTTCCCCCCAAACATGGCGGATGCCCAGATTAAGTCACTCTATGCAGTGCCTCAGGAAAAAGATGGATGGGCCAAAGTTCTAACACAAGCATTATTAAAAACAGCCCCTCCTGTGCAACCAAGGGCAGGTCATTTGCCACCCGTCCACACTACATGGTGGGGCACAGCACAGGGACCCCAGGATGACTCCAGGCATCTTGGCTGCAGCCCATAGCCATAGCCATAGCATAGCATGGCATGGTACAGCAAGCACAGCAGTGCCACAGCAGGGCCAGCACATACACTTGATTATGGGAGGTGAAGAGTTAATGTCAAGCACAGCACTGAGTCTCAGTCCCTCCCGTCAAATCATGAAGAAATGTGATGTCAGACACTGTAGAAAAGGGAACCTTGAAAGTATAGATTCAAAACACCTGCTAAGTATGTTCAACACTGAATTTAACCACAGATTACATCAGCTGGGAAAACATCATTAATAACCATAATACCCAATATTTACATGCTTCTCTATACAAAACTGTTATTTTTCTGTAGAGGTGTACAAATATTACCTAATCAGTTACCTGAAGACACGTGGACAAAGCCTTGACTTCTTGATGAATTGCAGATGTCTTAAATTGTGACTCCAAGCTCCAAGGTTTGCTGCATTGAATCTAGGCAATGCAAGTTTAGCTTCACTTGTGTAAAGACCTTGAGATAACTCTGAGCTCTGCATAAATTTGAGTAGCATTCATGTCACCTACATTTAGGCAGATTTCTGAGACCTGGAAGATCATAGAGACTAAGTTTTTCAAAGATCAGTAATTCGCATTTATCATAATTTATTGCTACTGTTTTAGTTTGATTCCAGCACATCTCTTAGAGGTAAGCTAGCCAGAGAGTAAACTGTCTGGTTGAAGCAATGACCTGGATGATAGAATTCTATCATATTAGTAACCAATGAGATACAGAAAACCAGGGAAGATTTATTTGGAATTCATTTGGCCGTACTGCAGAATTTGTTCTAAGGGGAAATATCCAGGAATTGAAGGAATTCCTTAAATCCTTGAAGAGATGAAACTGATAATTTTGAAAAAACTCTCAGAAACACTTAAGAAGAAAAATATTTTATTCATTGAAGTAACTTCATTTTTTCTAGATAATTTCTTTAGTCTCTTAACATTTCTTTAAGCAAACATGGCCTGCCAAATATTTTAATCCAACTAGTGATCTGTAATCTCTCTGGTACTGATCATAGCTTAATAAATGATTTCAGAGTCCAGAAGAAACATTAGAAGCAAACTACAGCACTTGCAAATAGGGTATACAGTCACTTGGCACTATTGTGGGTGATACAAAACAATGGTCAAAATTTAGTGTTGGTATCCACCAACTTTTAAATATTCAGGTAAGGCCTTGATTCCTGTCATTGGTAAAGCAATGTTACAGAGGCCAACCTTAAAAGCTCACATTAAATGCTGCACGTTAAATGTCTCTGGTTTACAACTAGAAACCAGAGGTGGAGGTCCATAGAGTTTCTATTTATGGTTGTCCAAAACCACACTGGAAGATGAAAAGACACAGCTACAAAGTACAGTGGGAATGGGGTTTCAGACAAATAAGTCTACTTTCATATCAGTTGGGTCATGCTCACTCAAAAGGAGCAAAGGGTTTGTAATCAAGTCAGCTGAACTGGACATGTATAAACAAGATCTGTTGAAGTTGAAGTTTTGGCCTACATTTCTCAATATTCCTTTGCTGCTTTTCCTAAGAATTTCTCATTCTGAGGAATTCTGAATCTTTCAGCAGCCCTCTGATGAACTATGAGCACAAATGGGAGATTGGGTGATTGAAGTTAATTCCTGTGTCCAGTTTAGCACTTAATTAGCTTGGTTTCAAACACTAAATTGGCTATTAAATGTGCTAAAGGTAAGCTACTTTAAACACTAATTAAACTATTTGTAAATTGTTCTAGGATGTTTTAATGTGTTTATATGCCTTGTGCACAAATGTTTCAAGGATTTTAAGGAGTTTAATATCTCCAGTAAAGACTAAGCCTGAAGGTAATACATGTTGATGTGATCAAAGTCTCTCCCTTCCTGAATGAATATACAACTCAATGCAGTATAACCAACACCATGAAAGAAGTTCTGTCAAATGATAGAGGCTAACACTTGCACTGGGGCAAGGACAGGGTGGAAAACGGTCAGTTGTTGAAATCAGAAACACAGACTGTGATCCAAAGGTAAGAAGAGGAGCGAGGATGTATCCCAGAGGCTTCTCCATTTCCTGTCATCACTATAGGAAAGGACAAGAATTGAGATGGTTCCTGTCTGCTGCTGGCTTATTTTGTGTATTAACCAGTGTTTCACTGCTTCAGCTTACAGCTTAGAAAGAGCTTTCCCACCCAGGTATCTGTATCAGTTATTACCAGTAAGGCCACAAAGTCAATCAGAAGCAGCAAGGCAGTTTTTTCAGCAGTACAGGAGAGCAGCTGTGGAATAGAACAAGCTGCCAAAACATCTCCAGCTCCCTACTCATCCACAGAGAGAAAATCTGTGTAAGGGGCAAGTATTTCTTTCCCCTTAGCAGAATAAGCAGGACATTTGCTAACTTGAAACAGTTCTGAGAGCATCCTAGTTGATATTGCTGCATTGAAAGAATGAGACCATGAAATCTATTTGTGGCAATATCTGAGCACTGTTTTGCAGATGGCTGATGCCTATGTTAACCTATGGAAGTGGGTGGCTGTGTGCAACCTCCCTGTTGGGATGCGATGGACTTTGACATGCCATATCTCCAGAAAATGCTCCAATTGGTCATTGGCAGAGATGACCATGCCCCATATGGGAACATTCCCAGGCAAAGCTTAACAGATTACTGGTACTCACAAAACACTAATGTATTTTTTCACTACCATACCATATCTGCCTCTTTCAGGAGGCAGTCACAAGTGACCAGAAATCTGTTACTAACAAGTGGTGTTTGCAAGGAAAACAATAGGCATTCTCTCTGTCGAGGCTAGGGGTGAGTCGCAAGGTTTTGACCCAATAAGCAGGCCATCTCCACATCATCCAAACAGACAGACTAGAATGAATACCCTGTACAGCATCTTATAGCTTTGTGTTATAGGGCTCTGTGGTAACAATCCTTTAAAGTTTTCAAGATCGTACACACACATGTGCATTACAAGCAGTTTCTCAACAGCTAGATTTACATTCATTGTTACTCCTTAACCTGAAACCTCAGGATTAAATAACTGACAGATATTATCAATGGTTGGTTTATGAATCATTCAACTGAGGGGAAGACGGGCCAAGGCAGAAAACAGTGCCTTTACAAATGTCCTACTTTTCATGCTCCCATGTGAGGAAAGAGAGATGTGAGAAGAGAGCAGAGGAAGGATTTGGAGCTTGCATCAAAATACACTTCCCAGACAACATTTATACCTGTTAGGCACACGTAAATTCATAAATGAGGTAATGAAGAGAACAGCAGGAAAACTGCTCTGGGACATTAGATCTAATGTGTCAGTATAGCTCCAGGTTTCACCAAGAAACTTTCTGCTGATTTGTTTCCTATTTAAATTGGCTCCTTCATATAAACCCCAGGTTTCTTTAGGTATTTCTTTTTGCCTCAGTGAGGCGCTAGAAATCTGAAAAGAGGGAAGGGAGAGAGAAATCTGGATTTGGCTTTACACAAAGCAAGGCCATGTAAAGAGGAGCTGCCTCCCCTCCCTTCCACATGCGATAAGAACAGGTTCATAGAATCATAGAACAGTTAGGGTTGGAAAGGACCTTAAGATCATCTAGTTCCAACCCCCCTGCCATAAGCAGGGAAACATCACACTAAACCATGTCACCCAAGGCTTTGTCCAACCTGGCCTTCAACACTGCCAGAGATGGAGCACTCACAACTTCCTTGGGCAACTCATTCCAGCATCTCACCACCCTAACAGGAAAGAATTTCTTCCTTACATCCAATCTAAACCTCTCCTGTTTAAGTTTGAATGCGTTACCCCTTGTCCTGTCACTACAGTCCCTAATGAAGAGCCCCTCCCCAGCATCCCTATAGGCCCCCTTCAGATACTGGTTCTCTGATACCAGCAGCACAATCCACTGATGGAAGAGCCCAGAACTGGGTTGTTCTCATGAGCCTCTTTTCTTCTCAGCAGGATTCTGCACCAGGCCAGAGCACAGGTGCTGAGCACCTCATCAGGCCACTGGCTCCAGCATAAGCAGCAGCGACCAAGCAGCACGAAGTGGGACACGATTTACAGCCTCACTCTGATTGCAAAGATACGCAACATGCTCAGGCTGGAATCATCTGGGATGCATTAGGCTAGGAAATCACTCATCTCTGCTAGTATACCTGCCTTTTTATTATGGGCAAGTGTGTTGCAACAGTGTCATTAAACATTAAACTGCAAAATCTGGGTTGGTCATTCTTATATCAGTAAAGAATTTATACAAAGTATTCATGCAAAAATTAGGCTTAACTTTTGTTACATAAAGTAAATCAAAACCCATTTGTTTTGCTTACCCTGGTGCACTGCAAATACCAGGATAGAATATAAGGAAGGGAGTGGAAAATTTTGCATTATGGCACCAGGTGATTCATCCTGTTTTATCTGTGCTGCAACAAAATTTTCAAGGGTATTTTCTATGAATTATTATAGCTTCTAAACCTGATCACAGCTTCAACAGCAATAGACCAAAACCAACATGCAAATACTGACTTCATGTGTTCACACCCTGCTAGCAGTTTTTCAAGTACAAACATATTTAAATTACAACTTTTTTTCTTATTTGCATCCTTTATTCATAGGTACTGACCCTTACTTACACTTTGTAATGCCTGGTTAATGTTCAAGGCTTCAGCCTAAGAACAACAAGGTTCTTTCATGTATCTTCCAATACTTCCTTGCTTCAGCCAAATCAAAACTATAGGCAGCACTGCATGGACAAGCAACAGCCCCAGAAGGTTGCCTGGGCTCCCTGTGTGGTCAGCTGAAATAGGCAGGCCCTTCCCAGGGGCACTTATTTCCACCACCACCACTTTCATCTCCCCAAATTAACACACATGGGATGAACTGTCTTCTGGACATGCTTATTTAGCCTCACCAATTATAATCAGGACTTAGGTGACTATCTTGCTCAAGATAGGCAAGATGAATCTGTTATTGGAAGCTACACCTTGGTGAGGGGAACCACCTTCAGTAAGCATGTTGGTATCTTTTCCTTTAAAAGCAGTAGCACTACTCTTTGGATCCCATGGGATCATGCTGCCACTAAGAAATCTGCAACTGTTCTGGCTTCCAGCTATTTTTGGTGCAGATCTTGGTGTTGATTTTGACTTTTTGGAGACATCTTTGAGCAAGGTAAGACTCCTTGCTCGTTCTCCCCAAAACACACAGGAGATTGAGTAAAGTGGGAAAGTGAAAGCAATAGCAGCATTCCATTGAGCAGGGAAAGACTTAAGGATCTGAGGATCAGGAAAGATGACTTTCTTTACAAACTCCTACAGTTTCAGTCACTTATTAAAACAGGATTTATATTTCTGAAGTAATAATCTGTACTTCTTCCTTCTTCTGAAGCTATACATCTCTCTGCCGGACTGCGATGAAAAGGGCCCTCCCTTGCCCTTCGCATGCCAAAGATGAAGTCACCCTGTTATTCATTTTCACCTTGCACACGTGTTGAGGCTTCTCTGTGGAAGTCTTGCTGAGACACACATCTCATTGTCTCTTGTTCCTTTTTGCTCACAAGGCCTTTTTTTAAATCCCAGGTTACTTTAGCACATGGCTCAAGCAGGAATGTTCTTGGAATTTCAATGAAGAAGGATTCATACATGTAAACAATGCTGTTTTCTAACTGCATCTGATCTCCTGTTCATACAGAAGTCATTTCAGTAAAGAGCTCTAACTAGAAAGTCTTGATCACCTTTTGTTTGAAAGCTTGCCTGCTGTGCCTAACTACAACTGATCAAAGCAATAATGTTGGGAAGATGGGCCCTTTTTGCACCACAGCATGGTTTGGTAGGTTGCTGCTTTTGGCAGATGGATGTGGAACAGCCAGAGGGTGATTTGATCACAGGGACCCCTCTCCTGCATTACTCCTGCATTACTCCTGCATCACTTCCAATAGATTGGAAGTGGGAGAAGCAGAGTCTCCCTCTGCTCTCTCTCTCTCAAGAATGTTCATCCTTGGTGATTGTCTAGAGTTTTTACCTGCTGGCATGCATTCTGGCTGTTCTGTGCATGCCAAAGCACTATAGGGCATCCATGGGTGCAAAGGGACTCCAGCAACCATCTTCACTTGCCTGACCCACTCACTTCCATGTATCCAGTCTGTCCTCCCAGTAAAGAAAGGGTCTTTCACAAATTAGGCATCACCATCATTTACCAGAGGAGGTAAAACTCACAGGCAACCTGAACCTGGAGCAGTAGATCCCATGAGCACTGCAAGCTTCAGATCACTCCCAATGGAGTTCAGGTATAGCCACAGGCTTTCCCTGTGGGAAGAAGGAAAACTTGGATAGCTGTAAGTTATGTGTCTTTGGGGTTGTTATGAATGATGAGAATAAAGTGAAGCAAGGTTAAGAGGGGTATTAGGCTGTGTCTGACACATCTTTTCCACTCTCAGGAAGAGTTTCCTACTGAGCTCCTGAGAGGTGATGAGACCCTTAAGACTCCAGGCTGGAATCTGCAGCCACAAATGGCACTGGTTTTTGTGAGCTATCAGGGAAGGTATCAGTGCAGCCTGTTGCCTGTTGCTACTGATACTGTAAGTAGAAGACAGAAACAGTGGCTCTTTTGTTTATCAGCCCTTTGCAGTGTACAGCCTCTTTGTGAATAATAAGCTGCCTTTCTGCAGCTCTTGCATAGTGCAGTGCAATGGTTTCGGGTCAGCTCAGCTAAACTGAATCTGCAATCACCTGATATCCATGAGTTAAGATAGTGATGATAAGAAAAATGTCAGTACAAGTAAATCTTGCCCAGGATAATGCAAGAATAAGTTAAGCCAGAGAGGACACATCCTTCCTAAAAAATGCAAGTTACTTTTGGCTGGTCTTTGCATCTTGGATTTACTACTGATACTATGGTACTCTGGTACTATGGGACTCGCATTGCCTCATGCAAAGCTGTGCTTACTCGTGCTTCCAAAGCACTTCAAGATGGGTCTGTAAAACCATAAAGGGTACTTGGTTGGCCTTTATTATTTGACCATAGCAACATGGAAATAGGCTTTAAAAATGCTTCAGTTCATTAGTTTGTAACTATCGTTCAGTAGCTATAAGTTTAGTTGAGAACTTAAAACCAAAAACCAGCAAGTTGCAAGGTAGCAGGTTTGGACTTCATACACCTCAATACAGGTGTATTGTTTTGCGTCACCATTGCTGGTGCTAACTTTTAATACAGTCTTTAATCCAAAGGTAACAAGTAGATGTAGAGGTAAAGTAAATCAAAATATATCTGGGACTCACCCTAGAGCAACTGTCTCCTAAAATGTTACCTATAATAAATGTGGCCCACATCCCACACTGCTATCCTTCTCCCTGCATAAGCTTTTGTGTTCTTATTAACACACTGGCCAAGACTATACAGCAAAAGGCTGTTAGAGGTCCTGAGATAGCTCTGAGGAAACTGGCTTGTCTACATGGTACATTGCAATGCCATGCACAGATGCAAGTTTAGATCCCAAAGGCAATATAGCTGTGTCTGTATAGCAAAGCACCCACGCTAATTACCCTGCCCCTGAAGATGCTGCAGGAATGAAACTGAGAGACACCCTTGTTGTTAGCCCAGGGAAAACAGAACAACGCTAACAGAGCTTCTGATCACCACATTAGCTCTGGGTACAGTGTACTTTGCTGTGTAGCATAGCTGAGCCTGCCTATGAGCTTGTGAGTGTCATCCTAAGAGCCTAAGTATCTTCTTTCAATCAAGTCTTACCATCTGACCCTACTTCTGCAGTATTCATAGTTTTGGGGTTTGTTTTAGGTTGGTTTATTTTTAAAGGTTTTTATTTTTATTGTAGTTTGGAGGTTATTTTCCTTGATGGTAGGAAAATTAAGTAGATACATTCCAAAGAATGAAGAGAAAAAAAAACTATAAACTGCACTACAGTAAAGGCATGCTTTAGCTAGTGGTACATGTTTTGCAAGCAGGGTATCTCCAAAGGTACTATTAACTCAAGCCAACTCAGCCATAAATACAGACTGTGGGATATTAAGTTGAATCATGCAAGATTTTCCATTACAAGTTCAGAGCTGAATGAAATCATTTAAGCACCTTGGAAAGGTGGAACTCTCTAGAGAGCAATCTTTTCCTTTCCTTCTCCCCTGCTTGCATAATGCAGGACAACAGGGCTGTTCCAGCTGTGCCACAGCCCCAGCTCACTAAGCACCACTGCTCATGGCTTTGCACAGATACATAACAGGGCTTTCCCTACCACTGCCACTATCTGGCCTGGCTGCCAGCACTAAGCAACTCTGCCGTTCACTTGCACAGGTTGCTATACAACAACGCAGGGGTAAATAACTATCTCCACTACAGACAGCACAGATACAGGGATGGTGATGAGGCTATGGTTAAGGAGTGCTTCCAAACATCATTCCAGGTGCACCATAGGTGCACAAAAAACCATATAAGTTAATGCCTTTCAAAGAGAAAATATGCATGCTCCGGGTCATTCCAGGAGGGATTATTGATGGTTCTTATTTTTGACAAATTGAGTACAGTGATCTCCAATTCTCTTCCACATGTTTGTGTAAGAGCACCCAATTCTCTGCCATATGTTTCACAGAAATGGTTTTGCACTTCTGAACAGGACCAAAGCCCTTCAAGTCCTGGCCTGAATTCTTTATCACACTGCACAAAACTCGTTGGGATATTAAAGTGGGTCAGGTAGACATTACACTGAGGTGTCTGTTAAGGATGGCTACATTTAGTTGCATGAAAAAGAAAAAAATAAAAATCATGCTTTTATCTTTTAGATTTCCAGGAATGTCATATTTAGGATATGGTGGTCAGGGAGTCTGTAATAAATCTGAAAATCAAAGTTCAGAATTTAATCTTTACTTTGTATCCTTTAGGAAAACAATAACCTTAAATGTATGGTTTCTCTTTACATAGCTTTGTGATACTTGTCAACATAATATAGTGTGCTATAGCCTTTATTAGAGCAAGCTGGGATATCTCACACAACCTTGACTTTACAAGAGAGGTTCTGGATGTATACCAGACACACAAAATGCTCATTAACTTGATATGATATGAGAGAAGTGTTGAAGTGAATAACTTATAAAGTAGTAATAGTGATGCTATCTATGGACATTTTATCTTGCTCTTGAACAGCAAAAAAAATACTTTGACATGCTCTGTCTTCAGGCAAGTTTAATACAACCCAGAGACTTCTGTTTCAGAATCTGCCTCTCCATTTATACTTGGCCAGCACTCAGACCAAAGCTGCAATACACCACACTATCACACAAAGACCTAAGAAATAGAGGGGGCTGAAATTCAGGGCAAGAGCGTTTTCTGGCCCTACAATAGTCAATACCAAAATAAGGCAAACAGCCCAACTCTGTTTCCAACTGTACAAATAGCTCAAATTTTCAGCTTTACTCCCAGAGCTTGGTTAATACCCTTCAGTCTTTGTCCAGTTTTACATCTACCAATTGCTATTTTTTTCCCGTCTATCTATTCAAAACAAAATGTGAAGCACAAAGGTTATTAACTTTCAAAACCTCTTCAGCACAGACAGACCCATAAGTTCTCTGTCAATGAACAACAGCTCACCATTCATTCTCATTATACTGGCACATAAACCTTGAGTGGCCAGGGAAACAGGAAGCTTGCTACCCTCATAGCATTCCTCACATGGCTGCTGAAGGCTTTGTGTCTATACATTCCCCATGATTCCTAGAAACAGAGTTAAAAATAATTCAAGATACATGAGAAGAAATAGGAGGGAAAGGTGACCTACATGTAAACTTTGTCAGAAAGTCCTCAAAACTAATTGCTTGAGCTGGTTAGGAAAAGAAGTAAAACCACTGTGATGCTTTTCAGTCTTATTTTTCAAAGGCAGACTGGCCTTGGGATATCTTTGCAAACCAGCAAAAAAGAAAATTAATTGTGGTTAATATTAGAGCTTATAGTTCTGTTCAATTTGGAAGCCCTTAAAAACTTTCTAATGGAGGTGCTACATGGACAACAGCTTCCAAGACCTCTTCCAGGTACCCATAGAAACTTGAGGCCCATCAAAGAGCGGAGTCACAAAGTCATCTGTGAGACAGAAAGGTGAACTGAACAAAGCCGCAGTGTGTCCAGGGTACAAACGTGGCAGCTCTCAAAACCAGCATGCTCCTTACCTGTCTGACATCCACACAGGCATAGCCAATGTATTTTGTATAAAGCAAGAGCTGTCATTTCATATTTAAAACTCCAAACATCTATCTCCCCTCCAAACTTCATGAATTATAAATAGTTTGAGTGACAAATACTTGTGTCACAGGGCTCAGGATACCTTCAAAAGATATCCCTGGCACTGTATGTGATTAACCATAGCCTGGCAGAGTTCACCCTTACAAATATATTCTGGATAAGCTTGTTGGTTTGAACAAGAATTTGTGTCTCTGTGTCTAAATGAAGAAAAGAAGCAGGAAGGTAGGTTGTGTCAGTCACTTGCATGATTTTCAAGCTGATTGGTATAGCTTGATATTTGCTCTTTAAGTGTAATAAGAGCATTAAATTCCTAAATGTATACTATGTTGCTCAACAGGTTCTGCCACAGAAAAACTACAGATTCATACAGAATAAGTTTAAAACCAAAAGTTTTCGTTATTTTCATAAATTGCAGTAAGCTGGTTGTTTCCCACCCCTCCCCAAGCACCCCAGTTCCTTACAAATAAATTATCGTCAGAGGGTTATTAATAAAATGAAAACAAATCATTAAAAATCTGAAGTCAATTTCAAACCACAATAGAAAGCAGAGAGATCTGTCATCTATTGTCAGACCTCCTCAAAGTTATTCATATTCAAGTTATTAAACAACCATGCATCTCCCAACCATCTTTTTCCCTGAAATTCTGCTCTAGTGTCTTCCAGAGACACAGGAAATTATTTCCTCTTCAGTATGTTCAATATGTAAAGGGGAAAAAAAAACCAAACAAAACTAAACTACCCTGAAGTACATGTGTTTCTCTTTAAGAAAAGGATCTCCTCATTTCAACTCAATAAAATAGTCCTCTGCTAATGAAGTTATGTTGTGATTTCAGAAGTACCTCGATTAGGAAAGCAGTAGTATTGGAAACACTGCCATTGTCACACAAGGTAGAAATATTCCTTCTAACCCTTTTTCAATTCCAGCTTCTCTGGGACAATGTTTCAGTCTATACAAACCAGACTCTTTGCTAAATTTATAACTATGTTGAGAAGCACATCAGTGCAGAGGAGCACAAGGAAAGCTGTGTGAAATACTATGCTTTAAATGCCATTTCATAAATACTTGTCATTCTGACCCTACTGGAACAAATAGGGAGATGAAAGGTTTGCAATAGCAGCTTCCCTTGGTTGGTAGAGCCTGAATATGGGATTTTGCCATTTTTTTTTTCAAGTCTGAGTAGCTAGCAGCTGGAGTGTGTCCCACATGTTAACACTTCCCCTGAGAAGAAGGTTTTTTTAACATTCGCCCTCCAAAGCTGGTCATCTTTCTGCTTTATTGAGTTTGTGCACTCCATCACTGCCTTATGTCCCAATGAAAATGCACCTACTCTGAGGGACTGAAAGTCCTCACCACCTTCATGTGAACTGCTTTTCATTTAAATGCAATCTATTGGCAATATCTGCTTGCACACATACACACACCCCAGGCAGACACTGAGTAGACATAGCCTTCCAAACTTACACAGCAGCTGTGACAACAACTGATGTTACCTCCTTTGCAGAAACTTCCACAAGCGTCTTTCAAAGGCCAAGTTAAACAAGATAGAGCTTATCAGCTTCTTTAGAGAGCTCTGGATGAGCCCAGTCCATGTGACCCCTTTCCTGGCTGTGGGGGTGTGGTATGTCACAGCTCTGCTATCAGCTGGCACATGACAGTGGGAGATATGAGACAGCAGAAAATGGGTATTCACAACACCACCCGGGCTGAAGGTGGAATGAATACGCTGAGTAACTTCAGTGTATATGTGCTTACTTCCCAAAAACAGGTGGAAGGTTCTCAGCCTTGACTCCTGTTTGCACATCCCACTCAGATGGCACAGATGGATGGTAATGCTGCTAGCACTGTGCTGGAAAGGCTGTGGTTATTTAGCATCCTATTAAAACCTTCAGCAGTGAGTTGCAAAACTGAGATTTTCTTCCAAAAGTTTTCCCCTCTCTTAGGTATCCCATGAATGAAAAAAAGTTACTGGCAAGGTTATCTTCCTTAAAGCAATTCCTTCAAAATAAGTTCATTTGCTCTTGTATCAGAAATATCATAGAATTTCAGAAGACACCCTCCTCAGTTTTACTGCTGAAACCACCCAAATGTTTCAGTTTTCCTTCACTGCTTTAATTATTACATGATCAGTATTTTTTAATGATTACATGATCAGTTCCAAAGAGTTAACTTTCAAAGCTTTCACAACTATTAATTTCATTCAAAATATCAACTAGCCAATGACAGATAAGCAAAAGCAGATATTTAAAATTTTGCAAAAGATCTAATTTAAGTCTTCTCCCTTGCTAGGACAAAGAGACACATTGCTTGCATTCATTTAAAAACAGCCATAATATTGAGCACTGCATTTAGGCAGATTGCAATTGTCACCCCAGGGCACTCCAAGCTTCTCTACATGGGTCTGTTAGCACAGAGAACAGCCTGAAACTCTTACCTCCAGCTAGTTAGCATCCTTTGGTTAACAAATGTTGGTAATGCACCTTTTTTCCTAGAGAACATTCCCTTTCAATTTTTGAACTTATATGCACTTACCCCTCTTGTCATCATTTTGCTGGCCTTCATTAATAGTTTTCCTACAGGAAATGTTTTTTATTCCAAAACGCTGGAAACTTTCGCAGCCTATCTTCATACAGGAGATGCTCCAGTCCCCTGATCATCCTCGTGGCTTTCCTCTGGACTTGTTCCAACAGCTTCATATACATTCTCCTTTGTTGTTTTGTCCCTTCCAGGTTGTCATGACAATCTGCTTCTAAAGATTCATACTTTGCGTGACTAAGAATTCACCTTATATGGGGACTTACTGAACCAGCATAGTTGGTTAATCACTATATCACTTGGGGACATCCTTTGTAAACTGTGCTATTGGTGCCAGATTAACAGTTTCTAGCAGACAGCAACACAGTGGATAAATTCTGGATCTAGCAGTGAAATATAGATATACAGAGTATAAAAACACAAAAGAATTTGTATCAAATATAGTAAGAGAAGCTGAAGCTCAGCCCTTTGTCTAACCCCAGTGCTGAGTGTGGATTAACACTGGATTTTTCTTTTTTTGAAATTCAGATCTCCTCCAGCTCTGCCAGCTCATTCCAATCTTACTGCAACCCACACCAGGTAAAGATCTCACTGACTGGTCTATCTAGGGATGAACCAAATTAGATCATGTTTACCCATTTCCTCTGGTAATTCAGCTGTGGTGTGCCCAGCACAGAACTGTTGGTGAAGCCTAGCTGTTAATGCCATCTTAAATGATAATATTTTTTCAGGTGCTGGCCAGAGTTTGAGGAGATAATTCCAGCAATGAGCTCATTGGAGTAGCCAAGACACAGCTACTTGAGACAGTATCATGCACCAGTTATATCTGCAATAAAAAAAAAGAACTCTGTGAAAGCTACTGAGGACAGCTGCAGGGCAGTCCTTCTCAGGGGTCATCAGCTTTTTTCATCTTCGGTAAACTAATCCTGGGCATGGCTTTAGAAGATGATTAAACCAAAGATCTGTGTGTCATTGCACCTTCTCCAACACCAGCTGCACATTTTCATCCATGAAAGCCCCCAGATTCATGATTCAAGATAAAAGCCTTCCTATGTCTGGTATTTCCTTGCCATGCTGGTTACAGTCCCTTATCCCAGCCCACTTCTAAACTGTTTTTGGTTGAAGATTCTTAATCTTTGCTGGAACTGCATGAACAGAAGCATGGATCACCAGCTTATGAATTATGGCAGACCAAAAGCCTTTCAGTATACTGCCTACCAAGTCTTCCATAAAAGTATAATTACTTTTGTGCCCAAATTCACCTCACCTTTATACTAAAGGGATGCTGTAAATGGTCCTGTTATGTACAGGACATACATATATATTTATATGTAATCCAGCCCACAGAGATGGTGAGATGCCAGTTATGAATCTAGAGAATTTACAAAGCTCTGCCAAAAGTCCTCATCGCTGAGAGTGGCACATGAGTGCTTTAAGCACTATAAAAGGCCCTGCTTCCTTCACACCTGAAATACAGGCCCATAGCCACTACACCTAAGAATTCACAAGACAGTGCATGCAAGCCCATGCACAGAGATGTTTAAATGTAGACACATGACCTCAGATTCCACTCATAAAGGGGAATCTGTACTGCAACATTTGAGACTTACAAGTGCAAACATAGCAGAGGCACTACAGAGCTTATGTGAAAAACCAATGATCTGTATAGAAAGGAAGGTGGCTTGTTTTGAGCAGAGATGTTAACAGACAAACCTTCTTCCCCAGCACTGGTCTGCTTAACTGAACATACGAGAATGTCTACTGATGCAGTGTTGTATTTATCTGAGGTGGGTATCGTATCCCACAAATGTTAATTGTCTTGCTGTTAGTTAATCTCAATGCCAGTTATAAGATTCATTTACCAAAAAAAAAGCCTTGGACAACTGTGCTGCAATTTTAGTAATTTGGGGGCAGAGAGGAATGCAGATCATAGTACACAAATATGGCTGAATTTAGAAGAGTAGCTTCAGACAAGATACCTTCCCTCCTGCCTTTGGGTTCAGGATAGTTAATTAGAGATGGACCTTGAATGACAGTAACAAAACAGGGACTTGGCACAGAGAAGAATTGCTTCATCACAGAGATCTACCAGAGTAAGAATAAAAGCAGCAGCAACTGGAGAAGGGGAAAAGGTGGAAGGATTACAAAGATCTATGATAGAAAACATATTTGGGTCCCTCTCAAAGGCAGCAGAACTCTGCATCCTAAACAAGGTTTCTTCTGCTCCCCTCATCTTTAGTATGTTTCAACTGCAAACAGTGGTAATTCCCAAGCAGTGGCAGAAGTGGGAATACTTGGGCAGATGTGGCATTAGCAAATTGAGCACAGAGCCATCAGCCACTCTGGCTACATCGAGTAATGTCCCCCTAGCCTCTTGTCTTCTTCCATTAGCAGATTATTTTCCTCTGTTAGCATACACACACATATAGTAAGATCCAAGCCCTATCAAACAAGTCAGGCTGGAAAGTGGGGAAAACAGAAGCCTATGAAAAGTGTTTGAACTAAGCCTACTGAGAGAACAGAGGAGCTATGCACCTACAGGCTGGGTGGGATTCCAGCACACTGAAGGTGTGCTGTGGAACAACCTCCTCACCTGCTTTCCTTCCAGCCAGAACCGAAATACGCATGAGCCATAATGCCCCTTGCTGACAGCAGTAGAAATGCATCTAGGGGTGAAGCTCAGTTGTTGCAAAGCAGGCATCTCCCACCAAATCCTTTAGGGGAACACAGCACTAGCATGGATGGGCAAGACTTAAAGGTCTACATCTCCATCCTTGCAGCTACTCCTTCTTGATTCTGAAGTTCTTTTGGATAAATTTATAGAAAAGGATGAACTTTGTTGTCTCGGGTTGGATATACCCTCCCTTACCAATTAGGGTTTTTTTCATCCTAAAGGGGTTTAGAATAGAGAAAGTGTCTCAGGTCATACATTTGTCTCCTAAAGTCATAGACATAAAGCTGGTAGGGCACTGAACGGAAGATAGCACTGTTCAGCTGCAGGGGCTGTTGTGAAGGTTCCTGGGACATCCACACCTCACTGGAAGCCTTCCTGTAACTCCTACATTCAGGACTCTATTTTTCCTCGTGTTAGAATCTCTTCAATAACCTGATGACACAAGATCTAAAAGAGAAAATGGAAAAAGAAAAAAAAAAGGGGGGGGTACCCCTATCTATGTAACTCTTCCGTTTCTATTAATTGACTGATCTACTTTTCTCATCCCAGAACTGAAACTATCAGAATTCGAGGGAGTACTTTACGTTTGCTCTATTTGTGGAAATGGATGTGTGTATTTGGGTGTGTTTGGTTTTTCAGCACTGGTTTTATATACTGTAAAATAAGCAAGTTGCAAGGCTGCTTGATTTCTGGAGATACAAAATGTAAATCATTTCTTGCCAGGAGCCCAAGGTCATTTGCTAAGATGTTTGATCATTAGTATATGGTATGCATGGGCACCTTTTACATATATTGCACACACCTATTTGCCCAGACACAAATTAATAACTCCCTACACCAAAGCTTGCATTTGTCTGCTTTTATTAGAGGTGGAGTGGTGCTCTATGGAGAGCCACAGGCATTCCATTACTTAGGATCAGCGCCTAAGTAAAATTAAAAGGCGGCTAAAAATAAGTAACATTTGCTCATTGGTATAAATAACAAAAACAAGAGAGAAAGAAAGAAAAAGAGAATGAGACAAAAATGAAAACTGGCCCCAGACCAGATCCTGCAGGATGACTGGTCACCTCTTCATTGCCAATTCTGTCACCAACTCCAGTATAGGCAAGATATTTCCCACTGCCAAGTACCCTCAGTAATGGTCCTGAGAGGACCATTACTTCCAGATTTGCAGTAGGCCTGAGCATAGGAAGTAGTGCTCCTACAGCACTTCATGAGCCAGCACAAAATCCCAACGTGATCCCTGCAGTAGATTGTGAAGCCAGTATTTGGTTTCTCTCTGTTTCATTTGTAAAGGAAGTTAGGGTGTTTGAGGCAGGGTTGCACTTCCATAAAACTATCATCATTAAAAACTCTACCTGCTCTTTATTAAAATAGAAATAACTTTTGGATTCCTGTTTTTCTAACAGACTTCTCTAGCAAATAATTTCCAGCTAATTAAGAATTTACCCTTGCCCTGCATTCCTAAGCATGCTGTACATCATCATGGCACCAGATGTCTCAGGGTGGGCTGCCTTGTTATATATACTACTGGAAGTCTGAAGCCAAGTACACTTCTGGTTACTATTAATTTTAGAATCTCACTAGTAAAGAGGAATAACAATTGGCAACCATCTCCCAAGCAGCACACTCAGTTTTTCTTCTGCTTCTATTTCATGTATTCTATTGTAATAAAGCACACAACCACAGGGAAAAGAAATCTATTAGCCTTACGATTAGACAAATAATGGCATTAACAACTCCCACTCACCAACTTAAGCAGGTTTAGCTGGGAAAGCTGAAGCAGTTGTCTTTGTCCTGTGTATCTGCCAGAAGTCACCATCCTCCAAAGAGGGCAGCTGATCCTCCTGGATAAAATCCTGAGCAAGTACAGTCTACAGACTGCAGCATTAACATAAACCACCTCCAATCTCAGTTCACTCTGTCAGTAATCTCCTAGAAAAATAGAAGGGAGGAAACCTAAGGCTGATCACTGTTTCATCCCTTAGTATTGGACAAACCCACCTTTGATTACATTTCAAAGTCCTAAAAACCAGAACAGTCAAGAGTTCTAAAATAATGTGTTGTCTTGCCACCAATTAACACCAGTGCTTGTCACTGGCATGATCATTGAAACACAGTGCTAGAATAAGACCCAAGAAAGGTCTTCTAAATTTTATCCAGGTACGTGTAGATTTCTAATATTGTCAAAAATAGCTATAGCTGCTAACTATGAAATTAAGCTATCTCCAAATCTGGAACTAAGACAAATCTGTCCATCTCCATATCACTCTGACAATGTTGCAGTATCCAAACTATCATAGCTACAATATGAATTCTCAAGCAGTAGGTGGGAAAGACAACATTTCTTCCCTCAGTTCACTGGTTTATTACCAGACAATGCTTCTGCTATGGAACATAGCATGAATGACCAAAGAACAAATATGAGGACATCATCACAAGCATCAGGAAAGAAGAAACTGAACAAGAAAAGGATTTATCTTCAGTAGTTCAATCACAGACAGAAAAAAAAAAAAAAAAAAAAAACCCAACACACCATTCCTTTAATATTTTTTTAT